>JAGXCT010034157.1:39740-211776 GCA_022495035.1 Philopotamus ludificatus
TTCAAAATGAGTCTAGCATGATCGACTTTATCAAACGCTTTTTCAAAGTCGTTATAAATAACGTCGACTTGAACCGCCTTATCCAATGAATTAGACACAAAGTGTGAAAAATCAAGAGAGTCCGTGACTGTTGAGCGTTATATTATGCTCGTCAGCGATACCAGCTTTGTGTATCGGATGGATGCGGGGCGGCAGCAGGGTGGAGGGAATCTTTGACGCTAAGCGCTAAAGTCACTCTTGAGATGTACTTTTTTCATATTTAGTCTACGCCTATACCCTCAAATATTTTACACACGAGCCGCCAATGATTTTAACCCTTTAAAAATGGTTTAATTGACAAAAAATTCTGACGGGTCAAGGATATAATTTAATTTTTTCACGAGCTGTTTAATGTGGAACAGGGGTCAATAACTTTTTTTACAAGTCGGGCACCGTGTAATTAAGAGGAGATTCGACGTTTAATATTTATTTTAAATCACATCTAAAATCTTTAAATAAATGTCTTTGAAACAAAAGAAAATGTGCATGGCGTATTTTTTAAATTAAGATTGAGGGTACCAGTTTAGAATAATTTTCAGAGAATATAGTATGCAATAAAGGCTGAAGAACAGATTGTTTAGTTATGGCCATAACAAATAATAATTCCTTAAATAATTTAATAAAAAAGTATTTTTAGATGAATCAAAAATAACTTCAGCGGTCTATGTATTAATAGTTAAGATGTCAAGTGGCTACATAATGAGGGAGAGGAAGATCGATTAAGTATTTATGTCTAACCCAAACATTTGAGCATTCCCCATCTGGGGATGAATCACAGAATATGGATTAAGCCGATAAATATTTTAATATATTTGAATAATTTTAGGCCATACTCATTATCTTCTTAGTACTGAGCGATTTCTGCGCTTTTCATTTTTTTCGCATTAAAATAAAATAATTGTTTTAATTAGTTTACTATGTAGAATTTTTATTGATATAATTTTAAACAAAATTAACTGTTAAAAATTTTTTAAACAATATCCTAGATGAATTTTTCAATTAAAACACATGGCAGTGTTCTTAAATTTATTTTTCGAAGTGTTTTTATAAGAAATGAAGAGTCGCTCATTATTAACTAGCGATTTTTTTTCCAAATACGGATTTATAAGTTACCACTACTAAGTCCATCAACGATTTTTCTCAATTTTTTTATGGCTTAACTGCTCTCTTTAACGTCTTTGCATACTGATCATGCGGTGTCGACTCTGCTCATGTGTTTAGTGTACATATGGCTAAATAAAATAAAACATCTCACACATGATCATATAATTGTGCTCTTCTTAATTGTGATTGAGTCTGATTTGGTCTAATAAGTCTCTGTGTTATAATCTTATAACACATAAATTAGAAACACAGAAGGATAAATAATGGTTTCATTTTGTTGTTTAAAAATATTCGATATTTCCAAAATTTACTTTTATTGCATTATTCATCAAGAAGTATTATGCTCAGAGGTAATTCCTTTTCAGGATATTATAGTAATAATACCAAGAGTGATAAATTCAATAAGATCGCACTAGTGCAACACTGATTATTTAAAATACTTCTACAAAAAGATAATCCAGAATTCGACGATCTTATCACATTAGATTAATTAGAAGAAATGTATTTTTTTAAATTTATTACCACAATTGAAAGTATGTATTCTATTATCTAACAATGAAATTTATTCAGAATTAGAGTAGAATCCTAGGTTAATTAAGCTTGGCTTTCTAACTACAGGTTATAAATCATCATATTACATTTATGATAAGTAGGATAAATGCATTTGAAGCTAAATTGGAGGTTTGGAAATCGAAAATGGAGAAGAAATGGCAATGGAAAATTATTGACATGGAACTACATAAGTTTGTTAACCATTTTAATTCCTTTTTGGAAATGTATAATACCAGATTTGAAAAGTATTACGAATTGCAGGCATTCTTAACTTTTTTTTTCTTCTCTTAAGTCCAATAATCACATACAAAGCTTGTTATTTAAGAAAAATAATGCGTCACATATTCAAGAACTGTTGGAGGTGATAGAGATGTCCATCGGGTTTGGTGGAAATAATAAATTATAATATAACCGATGAAGTATGAAATAAAGTCATACATTCGAGTATAAGGGGTGTTAGGTAAAAGTTATACAAGAAATTCTTAAATAATGTAAGACTTTTAGCCATTTCTGGAGTCATCAAAGGTTGTTGTAAATGATATTCAGACTTATTAAAATCATACGGCGAACCATTACCTGCAAAATGCTACTAGAAATCAATTGCTATATCAAGGCTCAAGAAAAAGATTTCTCGGAAACTGATTCTGTACATAAATTTAAGTTTCAAAATCATTGAAAATGTAATATCTTTTCACAATCATTGCACAAAGTTGTTAGAAGAAGATCACGAGGGGGTGAGTTCTGTAAAGCGTGGTTGTAACGGATTATTTAAACGTAGAGAGACCAAACAAGGAAATCTAGTATTTTTTGCAATGTGAAACAAATTAAATTATTTTGTTATTAACACATTGCCTACGGGAGACGTGGATTCCACGTCAAAAGCGTATTTGTGTATGTCCGGGGCGCGCATAACACACGCTAGCCGACACTATGCGTTTGATCGGCTGCAATTTTTACAACGGTTAGTCTTTTTTATATATTTTTTTGGTTCAATACTTCATTTAAATACTTTATTGGTTAAATATTTCATGAAAGAATTTATTTATTACTCGTGTATTGTTTTTATTTAAATATTTTCTCATTGGTAGATTTTTTTATTACACACATTATCGTAATTATTCTCTTCAATTTATGACGTTCCTCAACATTCTGGGCTATAAAAACAGCTGTTGTGGATATTAAGAATTATGGCCTGTCCAGCGACCCAAGGGCTAATGACCTTAAAATTTTAAAAGCACAAATATTTAAAATTTACCATTCGAAAGACCATTTTCTAACCATGTTTTCTAAAAAAAAATCAACTAAGCCCGTTCCTAAATTGTTTTATGACTTCTGCTCTGGGATATAAATGATTTTTTTTACAGGAACTATCCAGCAAATGTTGAAGTTCAAGTAACTTAATTTTCGGCTCAATATTTTGATTAATAAAAGAGTAATGATTTTTTTTTGTAAAAGGCGACGTTTCGCCATATTTCGGCAAATGCGCCCCGCCCCAGCGCAAGTTTGACCGCAATACGCCCCGCCCCGTAGGCAATGTGTTTTTAATGTTTATTTTTTTTCTATTATGATCTTGTCCAAAACCTTTCCCTCGAGATCAAGGAGGTTATTTGCACAAATAAATCTAATTTAGAAATCTCTGATTTTGAGCAAACAATTTATTTTTACAATATAACGCAGGGTTTCCCAAAGTGTGAGCCGCGGCTCCCCAGGGAGCCCCGGTGCCCTTATAAGGGCGCCGCGAAATATTCAATTAAACAATTCGGCAATTTTGTTGGAATTCCCAATTCTCGTAATTTTTGGGTTATCTTTTTGCGTTCGTTTTTCTTAAGAAAGTCAACAATTTTGAAAAAAATCTCATGTATTAGGGGACCGCGGAAAAATATGATATTTTAAGGGAGCCGTAAACCCAAAAAGAGTGGGAACCTCTGATATAACCTATTAGCATTTTAAAACTTTAAAATCCAGTCCATAAATTTAATGAAATAAGAATATATCTTATATCATTTATTGAGAATATGATTGAAAAAAATTGTTTTAATTGAAAAGCTATTATTTTTACATTTATGGTTGGATTTTTTTTACCCATTTTAAACTAATCTCCAAATTATCTGAAATTTATATATTATCAATAAAATCTATTGTCCGATATGATAGCAGACAGTTAAATCGTCGACCATACATTATAACTTATAGCCATATTGCGAATTAATCGATACCATTATTATAAAAGCGATTATCGAGATATTAACGACACGCCATTTTCCATTATTATATTAAACGATTCAATGTAAGTTTTGTCGTAATTACATACAAAATTACATTTCTGCGAACAACTGATTAGTATTCGAGAACACGCATATCGCATTCCGCGTTGACGTTTTTTTTTTAAATAAAAAAAATATGTCGGCGATTTATCGAAGGCAATTAAGCTTCCGGCGGATACGTTTCAAAGGGGCGGATGTAGGAGAGCGATCCCATTAGAGCTGCATCCGAAAGCAAACTGCAAACCAGCATGCAGCTATTCCGCTTTGAACGATAGAATTCCGATCGGATACAATGGCATGTGGAAAATTGGGAAATTTTATGCTGAAAAAGAAAATAACAGTTTTTATGACGGAGTTGAACGAATTCTTACTTTGTTTGACGTGGAAGAGATATAGTATAATGACATATGATTTAAATTCCGCTTGCTCGATTCTCCATTCAAAGAGATAAGGCGATCTTTTAAAACATCTCCGTCTAGACATCCATATAGATTTGTTTTTATACTATTTTTTTTATGAACCAGCTATTTCTTAATATGAACTTTGTTCAGAAGTTGATTTTACACCACTTAAACTTTTATTTAAAGTCGTATTCGAATAAAAAAATATTATTTGAACAAAATAACGCGTAAAATACAGATACGATTCTTTTGCTACTCTTGATAAAGCGTATGGGATTATCGAAAGTCAGGGAAATTGCGAGAAAACTGCGAAGATCGTCTGAAATAAAATTGGGGATCTTGATTGGAAAATTAATCCTGGTCCACCTTATCCCTTTAATCTTGTTTTTTGCGATTATCATTAGGTAACATCTAATTTATTTTATTATAAAATTTTAATAATAAATATTTGAACATTTTTGATATTTTCCGTTATATGTAGTTTTTGGGTAAGATTTAGATAAAAAAAAATAACATAATCTATATTGAGGTTGATTTTGATTAGCAAAAGTCACATTTTTAATTAAAGTTAATAATGCCATTATTTTTATTATAATTTGCTATTAATTACTAATATTATTGTTGAGTTATTAATTATCTAAATTATTTTATCGGCTCGCTTTAAGGAGGGAAGAGGGAAGAAAATACATTATTTTTTCTTTATTTTATCAGGCACATTATACAATTAAAAAAATAACGGTTCGTTCGTTTTCGGCTTTGATTCAGTTACAATAGATTATTTTTCTAATTTTTTATTTGTATTTTTAATTTATTTTTGTCATAACTTAGGTTAACCATTAATTTTCTACGCAACAAAATAAATTACTTAAACGTATTTAAACGGTTGTGAAGTAAATATACAGAATTTTTGGGTATATTTATTTTAATATGAAATTTATGGAATAAAAGAGATGAAAGGTACATTTATTTTAATTAATTTTCTAATATTTTTCATTTAAACTATTTTATTATAGTGAAAATATATAGTATAATATGCAGTATAAGTTCAACGTTTATATCTATAGAAAAAGGAATTCTATTTGTCTCTATTGATAACTTTAAACTTCTGAAAAATCATCTACATCGTCAATAATTGCGCCTATTCATCAGTAATTGAAAATAATTTCTCTAAAAATTAATTATAACGTGAATACGAATAAACTGATACTATACATTTCTTAATGATAAATTATAAAAATGCATTAAGGGGAATTTTTAAATGCTTTGTCTAAGATGTAAACTTTGCCCTTTATCCCGCAAACTTTAATTCGGGGTTCTACATAAATACAGTGGAACTCGTTTTTTACATTTTTGAAGGAACAGATAAAAAAATGTATGTATATTGAAAAATATTTAATTGTTTACCTTAATTTTTGAAAGGGTGCATTTGATTTGTAAAAAGTTGTATTAGATTTGCAAAAGGATGCATTTGATTTGTAAAAGGATGCATTTGATTTGCAAAAGATGCATTTCATTTGCAAACGGGTGTATTTGTCGTAAAAAACTGTTACACTTTAAATACTTCAAACATAAGAATATATTACGTCTTAAAAATCTTAACATTTTAAAGAAATGTATTATTCTAAAAATAAAAATAGTTATTTATAATATATATTAGGATAGAAAAATCCAAAATATCAATAAAACTTGGAATTTTTCTACTAATTAATGGGACGCGTAAATTACGAGTACGTTTAACTTGCCCTTCGTACCGGATGCAAGCGAGAAAAAACATTGCACCTATTTTTTATTATTTTTCGCAAATGCGGATATTAAAGGGCATTGATTATTTTTACTTTTTTAGAAAAATAAAACCAGTTTATGCCATGTAGGATTTATATTAAAAGAGTTATTCGAGAAAAATCAAAAACTTGGTGTCCTAAATAGACCCCATCGGCACGGCTAGATTAACGACAGTGATAAAGGATCACCAATTCAAATTAAATCATCTACTAAGTGCACTTTTGTGCCATAAACAGCAACACAGCGCCTGTTTTATTACATGAGCAATTTTAAAAATGAATAAAATCGAATCAGACCCACGGTGACCTCATGTGCACGACGCTGCTCAAACAGTGTTACGCGTGCTCCCCTTGCCAACGGACCATGAATAAATTATGGCGAATATTGACTTCCGTCGTACAATGTCATAAGTCCACATGTGCGGAGGCTCGATTTTTCAAATTGGCTTACATGGGCCCTGCACTCAAATCACATCGCCTAATGACCGTTTATTTTTGAACGGTCGACCGTTGAAACGCGAAACACGGTCAAATATTTCCCCCCGGGTTGTAGGTAATTTTTGATTAATCACCGATGGAAATAATGGACGGGGTTCGACGCCTATGTGCTCGACGCTTTGTTTCATCTCGACGCTTGTTAATTATGTATTTTACATTTTGCAACGGAAAATCGTAAATTATAAATTTGGACACGTGTCGATGTATCGTATCTCACTCGGTTATCTAGAGTACCGTGCTAGATGAGACGGATGAGAATAATTCCAAGCCGCAAATTATACTCTGAAGTATTATTATTATAGTATAAAGTTAATTTTTTAAACCACTCGATTTGAACTTATCGAGCTGTTAATCATTTTCTTAGTTGCGTTGGCATTTTCTTTGTGTCAGGCCTCTTATCTCGAGATTTTCCTGGACAATAATAAGGCGACCCCTTATATTTTTATCTCATCTTTAAAAGCCATGCTTTATTTTATACGAGTTAGATTATTTTGAGGTCAGTCCTGTAAGTGATTTTCCTTTTAGGCTCACTCAAGTGTAGCGACACGTAAAAATATCTGCGCTCTTTCTCAGCATTTCAGTGATTTTAAGAACTGAAAATAAACTAGCCTCGATTAAATCAACTATATCTCACTGAGATAATCTTCTTATCTTTTATTGAGCTTTAACCCATTCAATGCGGCGGGTCTAAACACGATTCTGCATCTGAGTGCGGCGCCGATTTGGACCAAATTATTTTTTTGGCGAGGTGAATTTGTATTCACCGTTTACCGCTATATTAGACAATTTCCTATAAGAGATTTATGCAAACATGTTGATTAGGATATGTTCTTCCATCTCAACTAAAAAAAATCGATTCGCTTTATTTTCGTAATAATAAATCGAACAAAATATCAATTGCTCAAACAGAGATTAAGAATCACGCGCATGTACGACATGCGGCCGCACCCTGGACACGATTTGTATGCGCATGTACGTCATGCGCCCCGCACTGAAAGGGTTAATTACGACGTATTTGATGTAAACGACAATTTATATTTAAACATTTTCCTGTTGATAATTATATGAAAATTTTTAAATACCTGAAAACTTATATTAATTATGTCAGAAAATTTTCTCAAAATATATTTAATTTAAAAAATCTAATTATCTTCTAAGATTTATTCATCAATATTTATTTAGTCCTATTTACAATATTTTTGAAACTCTTTGAGGTACTTCTGCAACGTAATTTTTAGCTAACATTATTGGGTTTTAAGCAATAAAATAATTAAACATTAACGTGATAGTACATTTTGGTATCATAAAATTGTAAATTAAAATGAAAAAATAACTTTTCCGCCATTAAAAATATGTTTTTAGACTGTAGTTCTAAATATAAATATAGAGGTTCATGTTCATAAATAAATTCCTTTCGTTTTATCTATTTCAATAACTCGAAAACTAAAATTCAAACTGTCAATATAACTTTTGCTCTGCAGTTTATTCAATAGATTGGTTGGACTGAAATGCCGTGCAAATAAAAATCTAATCTTAAAATATCTAAACGTTTATTTAAATTGAAATACAACTCTATTTATTAACTTATTTAAAAATAAACGCTTTCCTAAATAAAACATCGATTTTATAATGATCATGGTATTTATTTTGTTTTATAAAAATACGTAATTAAATCCATGTACATATTTATTATAGACGAAAAAGTAAAAAAAATATTGTACATAGATTATCTTAGCTAATTCTGGAAGTAAAAAATATTTTTATCAACGATAATACTTGCTACTGATTGCACAAATCAGAGGTAGTAATCACATATAAAAATTACGTAAAATAGAGTCGCAAATATTTTTCTGATTACAGACGATATCAAAACAAATAGGCAATTTCTAGTTCATCCTAAGCTCTTGCAACAACTGAACTGAACGCAGAGGGATTATAAGAATAAAGAAATCTAGATACGGATTTCACGGAAATGTAACCGCCTGCTTTGTAATCTCTTCTGGTTTCTGAGAGGAAACATTCAGTTAATAAAAAATTAAACATATATAATCAATATATTTTTGATCGAAATTACAGCGAAGAAAATAATTTAACATAATTTTTCAAGAGCAGCATAAAAAAGTTTCTAGATGTTGAAAAAGTTTAACAGAAATATATAAAGAAACAGCACCTTGAATATTATAAATTATAAAGTTGGTCCCGTGAACAATTATATTTTTTTATTTATTATTTTACGTTAAGACCCTCGTTCTTTAGTATGGCGTTTTTTTGTTTAACGTTTAGCTAACATTGATCTACTGATGTAACACGATTCAAACTATTTCCAAAATATTGGGTTGAGTCGTAAATAACCATTTTTTTATCATACTTTTATTTTGCTTTAAAACATTTACAAAATCATATTAATAACTCGTAAAATTTGGTGGGTTTGGACTGAAAGAAAGTATCATGGAGCTGATGGACTTGCTCAGAACGGAAAAAGTGGTACTCCGTAGGAGCAAGGCCTGGGGAATAAAGTGGATGGGGAAAAACAGACCAGTTGAGCTCCAGATTTTATTCTTGAGTCATGCTTTTTCATGTATATGTAACGCTATTCTAATTGACGAGTGCAGGATGCTTTTCCAGTAGTTTTTCATAAACCCTTTGCAGCTGCTGAACTGCTGAACGTATGTATCGATAGTAATCAGCTCGTGGTGGATTATTCCTCAACGATCTCACCATACACTAAATCAATTTTTCTTGCCATGAATATTGGGTTTAAGGTCCGACAGGGGTGGTTGATCCTTACTCAACCATTGTCTCTTGCGGACAATATTTCCATAGGTAATCCATTTTTCATCAACTGTCATTGTTCTGTCCAAAAAAGGCTCGATTTTATGCCGTGAAAGGAAATTTGTGGCAATAGACATTCAGTCTTCCTTATTTTGGTCACGGTCATTGAGAATATGTGGTACCCAAAAAACCCTTTATAATCTCTTCTATCTTCTGAGGGAAAAAAATAATTTAGTGGTTTAGTAAATAAATAAACACACACTATTAAGATGTTTAATCAATATTACGACGAAGAAAATATTGATGTAAAAATCTTGCTTAACAATATTGCTGTCCAATAAATATTATTTTATTCTGAATTATAACATTTCTAATCCCAAAACTTGCGACAAAACTGATACAACTAAAAAAATCATGAAAAAACAGTTTCCAGCAGTAGAAAAAGTTTAACAAAAATATAAAAAGGAACAGCAGCTTAAATATTATTATTTTCTTAATTTATTTTTACACGTTAAACCCCGATTGTCTAAAGTGGTACAACTATAAGTAATACCTCCTACAACGTAGAAATCGAGATCACGTGTCAAAAATGACGCAATTTCAACTTGAGAAGAAAACTAATATTGATTAAAATATTTATATAATTCAACCGTCGTCAAAATATAGAAAGTTGCATAAATTTTTTCACAAATACGACATAGAATTCGTCTTACAAATACGTCGTAGTATAAGTTTACGTAAAAGTATGGGTTCGGGAGACATCTTCAAGCAATTCAAATATAATTTTCATATGGAACGATGAAATGACTGTATGTTTTCCTTTCAATCCTTTCAATTTTGCAGGAGTGTTCAACTTTATTTATGACCCAATATGTTTTTTATATATTTTAATACGTTTTACGAATATATTTGTGTCTCAGTAATGCTTGGTGAGATTGCAGATATCCTTTAATCTGGTTTTAGATTTAAATTTACTGACGTTTTTGTCATAAAGTATGCATTTCATCGCGCTATTAAACGTACCAAAAATTAAAAACCACTGTTATGTTAGAATTATATCGATTTTATTTTCATGCAAAACCGTAAAGAGTTAAACACTGAAAGAGCTAAACGATTCATTGAAAATTGCGTGTGTTTGATTTATTTAATGATTTAATATTAGTGAATAATTATATATTTAAAGGAGAAAAAAAACGAAACGAAAAATGTATGTTATTTTTTTAATCGTACATTTTTACGTCATGTAAATACAATAATAGAATTACATAGTATTATGAGAACATGGCACAGTTGCATGTTGTGGTATTTAATTATTCTTACATCCACGCATGACCAAATTGGATTATAATTCGTAAAAAATAATAATATAGAAAGAAAAAATCTTGTATACGAAATATATAAATATATTTTCATTATTTTAATACTGAATAATAGAGTAAAATTGTGATTTCCTTATTAAAATTTATGTCCGGACCATATTGGTAGTCCGATGCAGACCTTACATACCAAGTGGCTCGGAACTCCATCGGGGACACGAGTGTCATACAAGCGCCCTCGACATTTCAAAATTTGTATACGTGTACGGCCTGCTTTAGAATCCACCACGTCAACTTAAATATTCAAACGGGGCACTCGATGGGTTCAATTAATTTTTAAATATTTATTTTTTGCAGGCTGGGCTGCTGAGGGGGCCTCCGATGGTGTTCGACCGACGAGCCGCCTCCACCACCACCGGGTCACAGCAAGTAAATATATATCTATATATTCAATGCGTCTCATATTTAAATTTTGGGTATTCGAAAGTTTTATTGCCGTCATTTTATTGGTGTTATTTTGTTTTAACCGAATCCCATAAATCCGGGGCCCGGGTCGTGTTCGGGCTACAAAGCGGCCCCCATTGATTAATTCACGATAGACCCATCTTGGACCCATCATGTCAGCTGGGTCCTCTCCATACATATGTAACGATACATGGGCTCAGAATCCGAATAAATTACAGTCATATATTTCAAAAATAATATTAAATATAAAGCGAAAAAAAATTCGCCCGATGGGGGTCTATTTGTAATGGAAAACCGACCCCATGCATTTCAAGACAAGATAGTGATGAATTTTTCATCAATGTCTTGATTTTTTTTATTAAATGAATCATTCTATGAATAAAATAAATTATTCATGACATTATTCATAATTTAGTCAATATTTTGAATTTTTTAACGAAGCGAGTATTGTTGTTTTATAATATTTATTCTAATGAGTCTGTTAAACAAATACAAAAAGTTTGTGACGTGTAGGATTTATATTATGGGAGTTTCTACCCAAGTTTATACTCCAGTGCATGGGTACAGGGCTGCCTGGGGTATGTATCCCTCGAAAAAAGAAGGTCATTTACTTGGCAAAGCACTTCTCACCACCATCGAGCTCGTTCGCGTGTGCTTTTTCTTCCGCCAAATGCGAGGACAGGTGCTCTCAGGACTCTCCGGTAACCAGAGCTATCAATCTACAAAATCACATGGCTGATTACGTAGACATTTTCAATGTAAAGTATCGCCATTTCGTTGATTTCTTATATAAGATTTTATAATTTCATAACGGACCAACCACGACGGTTTTGTTTTTTTTCCTTTTAACATATAGTACTTTATCTTTATTTACACATTTTCATTTCGAAGATTTTTACTTTTTTTTAATTTTGTTGTTATTTTATATCTTAAATTAAGTATTTTGTTTTTTTTATGACTATTCTATTTATGTTTTTATGCGTGATTGGCGACCTGGGTTATTCTGTAATGCCAATCACGCATTGTCTTTAAAATAAAAATAAAATAAAATAAAATATTAAAAGAGTTATTCGATAAAAATCAAACCTTAGGGTATAGCGTTGTCCCTTTCTCGTCGCTATAGGAGGGCTGCCTATAAATCCGGTCCCGCACTAGGCAGCCTGGCTGCCGCAGCATGGCTGCCACAGCCACATCGAACAAAAAACAAAAACTTGGAGTCCCAAAGCTGTACAAATATTATTCTGTGATTATTCATGATCTTTCTCAACAGAAAAATCAGTTTTTTAATACATTTTAGAAAAATACTGACGTATTTTTAATAATAATCACATACTCTCGTTTGTGTTCAGATAAAATAAATATCTTTGTCAAGAGAATAATCGTCTATGCATACTGGGATTTTTTATGATCGAGGTTTAAACGCTGCCTAGGGCGTAAAAACCACGAGATTTATGAACTAATGCTGACTAAACACAGATGTCAGTTTTTAGCTTTGGCGTTTTATATCGGGTGATAGAGGATTACAGGATGCCTCCTTATCAGGAATACCCTCAAAGTTCAATGACGACGTACTGAAATCTTCAATTGAATCCAATTCTAGCAATGTCGACAACTTTGTAACAAAAAGGTAAATAAATTAGAAACGAGAAATAAATAGTTTACGTTTAAGTGAGAAGAATAAATTCCAAGAAACAAAATACCGTTCCATCCCCAAAGTCAGGATTAACACTTCGAAAGGTACTTTTAAGCATTTGGTCGAATTTGAGTATAGTTATTTATTGTGGATAATTTAAACCTAGCGAATCCATAATGTGTTCTGTCGATAATTGGACGAACTGAATCAGAGGCTGTAGAAAATATATATATATAAAAATATTTTTTCTCAAACACGACAATGTACGTCGCCAGAAAACTAAAATCACCGATAAAAAATGAAACAACTGAATTGAAATGAACTTTTGCATCTCACGTATTCGTCAAATAAAGAAACTTCAGATTAATACTCATTAAGAGCATTAGAATATTCACTTGAAACAAAAAAAAATGCAGATAAAGAGTCGAAAAATAACACTATTTTTTATTTAAATATGCTAAAAATAAGCTAAATTTATTTATGGATAACCTAATAGTGATTTCAGTTTAGTTTAATGTTTGTATTTATTTTATCTTAAAGCGAATTTTCTATCGATTTAAAAGGCGAATGATGCAAAACTTCTAAATCTAGTTTTCTTATTTAGCCCTAAGTAATTCTTTGATCGTTTACTAAAATCATTTTTTTAGGCAGTTCCACCTATAATCTTAACACATTCCGGTCCGCAGGGTTTTGCGCCGAGTTTTGCGTTGGGCCGAGCGGTTTCGCGAAAAAAAATAGCAAAAATTAAGTACTTCAGTTAAATCGATGTAACTCTAATAACATTTAAGTTACGTCAATAATTTTGTTTTGTTGTGTTCAGAAAGGTTATCTCTATGTAAAAAATAAAATAGTTTAAAACTTCTCAAAGTGTGGTCTGCGTATACGTGTAATAACACTCCGCAAACAACAGCGCCAACGAGGACTCGAAAACGCGCCGTACTTCTACGTTGGCCCGCGAGGACGCGTTTTCGAGTCCACCGGACCGCAACATGTTAATAATTAGGCACAATACATCTCCACATCAGATTGTTCAGGTTTTAATAATTTATAGTGAATTATTTCAAAAATATCACACCAAATACAAAGGAAAATCTTTTAGATTCAATGATGGCTGAGGGGTAGACAAAGGTACCTGATTCAATGAAAATCATTTTTTTCCGTTGAATTATTTCGTTGTTCTAAAACCATTATAAAAGATCATGCGGTCACAAATAAATTGTATATTTTTCCGAGCCTTTTTAAAAGATCGTTCACTATTAACCATGGACGATCCTGTGGCAATTCCTTGATTGTTTATTAAGAGTTCCATTCTGTCCACTTTTAGTCGAATCTCTGGGTTTTACAAATTTATTAAAAGAAGTATATAAGGGTTTGATCTGATATTCGATTAAAAAAAGGCATTTTAATTTAAATTAAATTAAAAAAGCTTAGTTTAGGTTGTTTGCTAAAAAATCTAGGTGACTCTGCTTTTGATTTGTTCTTTAATTGCCTATTAATACTTGAAAAAAAATTTGAAACCATCAATAGCATATTCTAGGATATATGGCAGATGGTCTGAGTAGCATCATTTACATTTAATCCTTTACCAAATAAAATTATTCTAAAATATCGCTAATATGTCCCTTCAATCTATCGTGTTTCCATTTTTTTATTATGAACCCAAAAAAAAACAAAACAAAAAGATAAAATCAGCCGGTTACAAATTAGTTTCAAAGTAACGCAACAAAAAAATCTCATTTTTTCGATTAGCATATTATATTTGAAGGCTAAAGAATATTTATGGATTCGAGATAATTAAAAGAAAAATTCCAATGCAAATTTTCGAGCAATGCCCTAAGTAATTAGTCGATTTTTCCTCGATATGCGTATACATTTTGTTCGCAGTCGTGGAAAAAAATGTGGATTATCGTTCGGCGTGGGATTTTCTTATACTTCACTTTGTATTTATTGCCGCTGGGAAAAGCTCCGAAAACTACAAAAGGGGCCGAAACTCCGGTTCGATTGGCTACAATCTATTCGAGAATGCCCATTTCCTTTCGGCGGCACATTAATGAAAACTTTTCCGTCTCGTTAACGTCCTCGGTTTTCCCGAAAATTGATACAAATGTATTTGTTTCATAGCGTTTCGAATTAAACACACGGTATTTAAATTAATGCGTTTTTCCTCGCAACCCTCGTCTTACTCAAGCACAACCCCCAGGCCTTAGGCCACATGAGCATCCTATTGTCTATTCAATTACATGCTGAATTTTATACAAGGTCTCGTTTTTGAAATTCCATATTTTTCAGCGACCTAATTTTTGTTTTAAACTTTGTTTTTAAAAATATATCGCTTAGACTTTGCGCAGAATCTCGACGGAAATGATGCGTCCCGCGAGTGCTACACATTCGTTTCAGCGGTTTTTATTAAATTATAAATGCTTTTATTTAATTATTTGTATTTTAGTCGGTTTTCATTTTCAAAAAATGTTAAAAACGGACTAATTCTAGGGAAAATCATACCATTATTTTTTGATATATTTTCCATAATTATTTGACGGCTATATTGCATTAATAAATATATGATAATAATTTACACGGTACATCAACGATCTGAATCTGATGATAATCGTGATTAGAACTAATAAAACAATATATAAAATGTTTAAAAAAATAATTAGTATTAGAAACGAGAGCATCCTGACATTAGAGCTTCAAGCTCTCTTGAACAAAAAATAAAATGCTTGATGTTTTACGTGCGTTTTTCCCAAGAAATACACTCTGCTAAAAATACAGCGTCTAAGCGTTAAACTTTAGTCAGGCATTCCTATTACTCCTCTTTCTCGAATGCACTCCATATCCTATATATAATAATAATATTTAATTTAAAATAACAATAAATATCAGTTTTGATGATATTTTTTTACAAATATTATTTCATTGAGTCAACTGAAGTATTTTTTTCGAGATATTTAAACATATTACGTTAAATAGAAAGTCTTTAATAAAGGTTTCTCCCCTAAATGACTCTAGTGTCAAATTCTTTGCTTATTTGTTGAATATTTGCTGCTTGGTATCCAATTTTAATATCATCTGTTTTCCTTTTTTTCATATTTTTTTAATAATCCTCATATTTAGGAGTGTTTTTCATGAATTTTTTAATCATTTCTTAAAGTTCAATTTCAACTAACCCTGAAATAGATCAAAACCGAACATTGAGAGGAAGAGAGTCAGATCTACTCATTTGCACTTCATTATTAGTATTATTAGACACAAAATCATCAAAGGTTCATATGTGTATTAAAAAATCCTCGTTTAAAACTGTAATTTGGTTGATTTTTACAACTCAGTAACCCTACTTTTTAATGGTTAAATCGATAGTGTTTAATTAATCTAGCCGTGCCGATGGGGTCTATTTAAGACCGTATATATAATATAATTGTAACATACTTTTTGTATTTGTCTAAAAAACTCTAAGGAATAAATGTAAATGAGCATTGACGTTTATTGTCAGCAATTTTTCCCGCTCGAATCCGGTACGATGTGCCAAGTGCGAGTGAAATCATACTAGTGACACGTGCCGAAAAAACTCTGGGACTACGCCGAGTTCGCGCGTCACTTACGCGTCATATTTATTAGTAAAAAAATCCAAATTATGAAGTATATAATGAATAACTATTATTATTCTTGGAATAGTCCATTTTTTGCATTTTAAGTCAAGTTATTGATGAATTCTTCATGTTTGTAATAATTGGGGTCTATTTTCCATTATAAATATACCCCTTTCGGTTGGTTTCGAGCCAACGTGACGGATCATTTAACCTTTTTAAAATCACGGAACGCTTATACATCATTTTTGCGGAACACAGTTATAAAATAATATTTTTATAGTGCATAATAAATAGTTAAATCACTAAATAGCAAATAACAATCGGAAATTGAAAAAAAAATCTTTTCAATATCTAGTCTTATGTCTGAAATAACGGCTCTCATTTATTTTTCCATTTCTTTTTTTCAGCTTTTCATATTTCTTTTCATGAATATTCGTTTATATTATAGAAAAACCAAGCTCACACCTATAATTTTGATCGTTTTTTACAGAAATAGTAGATTTAAGTAGCAATTTTTCTTAGCTAACTGCAGAAAATAGAATTCTTAAACAACAATAATTTTCGATATTTAATTAGGAAAAATACATTTTTTTTCTATTAATAATCCTACCATCCGTAAGTAATCCAAAAATATTTCTACACTCCTCGAGATACGATTATATAAATATGTAAAAGTAAAGATTCGTGCTAAGCTTTCGTAAATGTATAAAAAAAGTTAGAGTTCGTAAAGAACTAGATTTTTTAGGTTTTTTTCACTGTTTAAGTGCCACTGATTTAAGCAAACATAATTGACACAAAAAATGGATCAAAAGCAAAATTTATTACAACGACATAATAATTAAATTATTATTAACAACTACTTTCGTGAAAGTAAGATTTTCTTTTACAAGTTTTAAAACAAGACGTTGTTTTCAGATTTTTCTCTTAAATTTTATGATATGAACAGACAATATGGCAATTTTGTTAATTCTTTAAATAAGTTCATACATTGATTGTACTCTGATGTTACTAATTTGTTCCATCAACATAGTTTTACTAATTATAATTAATGTAAGCCAACGTCAATGTCTAATTGTCCTTTTCATCCCACACAAAAAACAAAATAAAAATATGGGAACCTATCTAGGCTACAAATGTCATATATTAAGTAAACCGGAAAGAAATGTCATTTTTTGTGCGTCACTTTAAAACCAGTTTGTCACCGGTTGCCGTTGAGTTAGCACGTTGTATTTGGTATCATTTTAAAGCTCTGTTTTTACTCTTGTTATTTTTTTTATTTTCTTTGCCGTAGTAGAAAAATGCAGAAGCCTGAGATTGAAGAGACACATTTACGGTATTTCATGCTGTTTTTATTTGATAAGGAATTAAAGCCGAAAGAAGCTACACAGACCATCTGCGATATTTATGGAGACGTCTTGTAACTGTGAAAGTGCTTTAGATGGATTAAAAAGTTCAAAAATGGTGATAGGGACTTAAAGGAAAACCAAAAACAGGATGACCCCTCAAAATCGACAATGACGCCCTAAATTCATAGGTGGAAGTTCATCCGTGTAAAACAGTGAAGGAATTGTCACATGATCTTAGCTGTCCAATAACAACTGTGCAAGATCATTTGAAAAGGTTAGGGGAAAAAATGGCAAGAAATTTGGGTACCGCACAATTTCTCCCCAACGGGCTTGAAGCAAGGCGTAACAATCTGTGCATCTTTATTGTCCAGACATAAAACAGATCCATTTCTCAGAAGAATCATTATTGGGAATGAAAAATGGGTCCTTTACAGTATTGCCAGAAGAAAAAAACAATAGTTATCTCAAAACAGCTACCTGTGGCTACTCCTCGGTCAACATTTTCATTGAAAAAAGTTTTGTTATGTGTTTGGTGGAATATTTCGGGTATAATTCATTATGAATTATTAAAACCTGGTCAGACAGTTACGGGCAGAGTTATACTGTGCCCAATTAGAAAGATTAAAAGTGGAGTTACTAAAAAAAAGATCTGTTCTGGTTAACAACAACAGGAGAATTTTACAGCATGATAATGCAAGATCTCATGCAGCAAAAACCACCCAGGACAAAATCAGAGAACTAGATTTGGAACTTCTGCTACATCCACCGTATTCACCTCATATAGCACCTTCCAACTATCATTTATTTAAATCAATAGAACATTCACTTCGTGATGAAAAATTTTCAAATGTTGAACAGGTGAAAAATGACCAGGATTCATATTTTAACAGTATACCGCTAGAGTTTTACGAAAATTGAATTAAAAAGTTGCCTATGTTATGGAGGAAGATCATAGACAATGATGATAACTATATAACAGAGTAATATTGTGTGGTATTTTCTGAAATATTTTTTTATTGCAGTAAAAAAATGTCATTTCTTTCCGTTTTATCTAATATTATTATATAAAAAAATATATGTTTCCGCGCCGATACTAGTAAACAGCGACGATTGCGTCAAAAAACATAGAAAATAAATATATTATTCATATCTAGTGTAAGTGAGTCGTTAAAAAATTAAATCACTACGACTCTATATATTTATACAAATATCGAACGTGCTAGCAAGTTTCTTATATTTCCAGATACAATCAGCTCTTGACTTATGACGGGGTTCCGTTCCGTTTCCGACGTAAATAATTAGAAATAATAGACATAAAAGCTATGTAATACGTCAAGAGTTGTTATTTCTGATTGCTATTTTTATACAATATTTTTATTAATACAATTATTCTAGAGTATACTTTCTGCGATTTTTCGGCGATTGCTGTAAGGAAGTATTTTTTTTTATAAATGAGTTTCATCACTGATCTGATCATCACTCATAGTCTTTTACATGTACATTAAACCCTCCTATAACGCTTTATACCGCGGTTTTCTATAGCAACTTTGACAGTCCCTCTTATACCGCTAGAACGTAAATTTTACAAAAAATAGGGTTGACAATAAAAAATAACACGTGACATTAACAATGAACAAAGTTATATTAAAATATGCGAATGGAAAAATAATCGATGAATTGATTTTCACAATGTGAAATTGTGAAAATTACATTTGACATAAAAAAATGAAGTTAATATCCACAAAAGGAAATATTTGACAAAACGAATTTTTTTACGAAGTTCTAAGGGTCATAAATCAAGAACTGACTGTATTATAAAATGTAAACGAAATTAATTATATAACGATAATTCCAGACGAATTTCGAATCCATTCCCAAGAAAAAAATGTTACATTAGATTACGAAAGTGGGAAAAAGAATTTTTTACTTAACTTACCCGTGTGCTAATCTAAAAAGTTATTTACATAGACTTTTATCATAATTATAATTTTATTTTATTTTTTACTTATGATAAACGGGTATATCGCATTTTACGCGTTTTTTATTAACCTCCATTTGATGTAAACTTCGAGTTCTTATTTATACGGTTTTTATTTTCTGCAACATATTTTTCGTTTAACTACGAAATAAAATGATTGCTGAAGTGTTTCAGAGCGCATTTGCATTTTTTTTTATTTAAGCATTTTATTTTGGAACATTAAATACCCGCATTTACATTTTTATATCCCGTAATTTACGTACAAAATATTTTAAATGACGTAGAAATCAAAGATATAGTCGAGAGTTATATTTAAATTCACCTCCGATGAAGTAGTGGTAAACTTGTTCCATCTAATTCCAAAAAGAAGAAGCTATGAAATATATTGAGGACCTTAAAATCTATTTCAGTAGTATTGAAGACGTACAAGAATAAACCTTCTAATCGATTCTTTGATGGAGCTTTAAACGTTTTATTATTTATGATTATTTAAAACCACCATCCAAGTTTTTTTGTTAATCCCTTCTAAAACGCAAAGCAAGGGTTTCACTATAGTATTCAATTAAATTCAACATGAAAATATATTTATTCAATGTCGCCGGCTGAAAATAAACGCAACGGTTTACGTAAGACTTGTGAAAAATTATTCATAGCTGAAAATTTTCAGTGGGGACATATTTTCGACATGAATAAAATTAGCATATTGTTCAGAAAATGACATCAAAATTTTCCTTAAATAGAATAGGGGATAGGATCACTGAATCCTCATTCTTCATGACAATAATTAATAATATAAAAGCTATTAATTGGGTTCAGAATTCATTGTAATTATAAAAAAAAAAATATGAGCTTTGGATACCGCGTTATTACAAATCCGCGTAAATTAATATTTAGATACATTTTGTATTTGGAATTTCCCAATTCAAGCACTTATATAAAAATCCTTCAAGAGTTAATATCATTAGATTATTAGTTGTTCATTAGAACGACAATTCGGCGAAGTACAAATCGCCGCCGACAAACGTAAACAGCGACAATTGCGCCCGAAACAAACGTACACTACGTTTTATTTACTTTTTTTGAGCGATTATTTTTTTTCAAAAATCACAAAATCTTATTTTTACAGATTCAGCACATTTTCTAAATTGAATTAATTTTAAATACACCTAGGCCTCGTATAACACGGTCATATGGTTCCACAAAAACCGTCGTATAATACTAATTCGTGTTATACGAGGTTTGAAGTTCATACAAAATTAGGGTTTGCGTTCCAAAAAAATATCGAAGTTAGTTAATATTATTTATTTTGTAAATAAATAATCGAAAATATATATATTTACGTATTTGTTGAAAAAAAACATTAACAACATATAATAGATCATTTATTCATCATCGCTATCACTTACAATTCCATATGTTGGACTCTTTTTCGAGTTCGGTTGTGAGTTTTCATCGTCAGAGGACTCTGGATTATTTTTGGATTTAGCCTTTAAAAAATCTGTAATAAGCGATTGTCTTTTAGCGTATAAATCTTTACGTATATCGTTATATGGGACCAAGATCTGTTGTAATTCCATCTTGAACTTCAAACTTCTTTCCATTATAGGATAATTTTCGATAAAAAAATGTTTCTTCGATATCTTGAATATCCATATCTTCAAATCCTTTTCCACCAACACCACAACAAATGTTATTGCCTTTTGGTATTCAACTTTTATTGGTGGTACAACATTTTCTACAGCCACTCCTGGCCACAGCTTTTTCCAGAAAGAATTTAAAGTCGATTGATTTATTTCTTTAACAGATGCAGAAACAATATCGACATATTTTCAGGTAGAAAAATTTTTCAAGCTCGTGGGACTTAAATTTTTATCTTGATCGCTATCATTTAATATTTTTTCAAATGTTCAGGCTGGATTATAGACGTAGTGTTTGGTGATAAAAATAATATTTCAACATTAGGATGTTTTAAATCGGATGTCCTGCTACATTGTCCAGTATTAATAATATTTTAAAATCAAGATTCTTCTTCCTTGTATAAGGTGCATCAGATATAAAATATTTGTAAGGTCCAAGTCTTTTTATTAGCTCTCCAATAAACAGGTAAATTCATTTTGTTACAACCTAGCAGTGCTCGGGGGTTTAAAGACCGAATAATAAACAATAGCTTCATTATGAATTCTCCAGAAGATTTAGAACATAAGAGCAAAGATATTCTTTCGTCCCCTTAAATCCCTTCCCACGTTTTTCGCTTTTTGATATGTAGGTTCGATGGGGCATCCTTTTCAGTACAATCCCGTTTCGTCCGCATTGAATATCTGGTCTGGTGTGTAGCCTTTATTTTTTTAATTTCGGCGAATTCTGGAATAATTTTTTTGACAGATTCTATGGCATTCGACGCAATTTCTTCTCGAATTTTTATATAATGTATTAAGAATCGCTTCTTAAAATTTTCAAACAATCCAATTATTGCTTTTTTTCTGTAACCGTGTTATACGAGACTTGGGTGTAATTTTATTATTAATGTGCAAGTTGCATACGTGGACTCTACCCTCTAATTTACCCTCTACCCCTCTTATATACAACCTATTCGTTTATACGATGTTGTATATATATTCAACATACGAATTTCAAACACAACCATCAAGTTTTCAGTCGCTTCTCCCATTGATCAAGTTATTATTCAGACTGGTACTTCCGACGTGTACGTATGTGTGACCAGGGCTGGGGGGCTAGGTCTGCAGATCAAAACTAGCGAATCGAGTTGTTTATTTACGCAAAGTTCCGACCACCATGAATGTCTGACGACGATGGGGATGGGGCTCGTGGGGTGGCCGGACAAGTTTGCCAGAGCAAAAAGCAATTTATTCGAGTCCCCCGTTTTCTTTAGCATGACGAGGCGCGGGGTCGCGACCTCCTGCCCATTAACGCCGTAAATCATGGGACCTACACTGTCAAAAAACTTGCAAGACCACCCGAATCCCGAGATAATAACCGGGATGCGCTAAATTAAATCCGAGATACGAGGTGTCAATCGTCTAAAGAATGGCATTCTTCATCCCTTCCCCAATCACAGCTAAAGAGAAGTAGAGTAGAAGAATAATAAAAAAAAAATAGTGGGCCAAAAACACAACGTGACCTGTTTTCGACGAATCAATCGAGCCGAGAAACGGTGAAGATGAAAATATCCGAATTTTCATGTCGGATCGGCTTACTTATTAAATTACGAGCATCGCTCGATTTACGCCGAGAGTTGTATAGTAACTGAGATTAATTAATCAAATCTTCAAAACTTGATTAATTGATGACGTTGAAGTATTGACGTTTTTGGCAAACCGAATACTTCGAAAAATATTACCGAATTGAGCGGAAAATTTGATTTTAAACACTGAATCGGATATTTAACGAGTTGTTCAATCAAAAGAAAATGCTGAAATTTAAAAAAAATATGAAAACGGGAATGATTTTAATTATCAAACCTTTAACCGGTGGAAAAATCTACATAATTGTGTCCCTGACGCGAATAAATTTGTAAATGCAAAAATTTAACTAAAACTAGAATTTACTTGTGAAACTTATGCGTTCTGAAAGTTTTAATGGATTGAATGAACACGTTCTTATCTAAATGATATTTACACAGAGCTTTCATCAACACGTGCGGCTAGCGTGTGTGTTAAAAAAGGCATTGTCACGCCGGCGTGACCATAGCAATCTTAAATGGGTAATACAGCATTCCTACAACTCGTTTTCGCTCTATAAAACCATTTCTATAAGACTGTTGATTTTGAATAATATATTAACAATATCATGATTATTTAGAAACTCTATAGAGTTTCATAAAACTTAATATATCAAAGATTAAAGAGAAAAACTATGACCACAGTAAGTTCAAAGCTTAAATCTAGTAGAGCTAGCAAAAAACATAATAGAGAAAATGATAAAACGTACTGATTCTATATATTTATATTACTAAGTATAGTAATATATTTTTCGTGATATTATTCTCGAGATATTTCTACAAAAAAATGCGAAATCAATTAAAAAATACACCAGGTTTTTTGCGGGTTTTTTATTCCGCGTTAATTTAACCTAGCCGTACCGATGGGGTATATTTTGGGTACCCCAAGTGTTTTATTTTTCTCGAATAACTCTTTTTATATTTATTTATTCTAAATGTAACAAACTTTTTGTATTTATCTAAAAAAAGGATAAAGATTAAACTATTATAAAAAATCATTGTCTTTATTGTCTGGAATTAAGAGTAAAAAAATTAAGACAAATATATTCACTGCTGTTTCCAAGCGAGCTATGATTTTTCTCGCTCGCATTCCGTGCTATATGCCGAGTGCGAGTGAAACGTAAGAGTGTCAGGTGCTGCTAGTGCTCAGTTTGCGGCGAGACATCACCGAGAGCATTGTCATTTACGCGAAAAATTGATTAGTTAAAATAATAACCAAATTATGAAGCATATGATGAATAGTTATTTTTATTCTTAGAATAATCCTCAGATAAAAAAATGATCAATATCTAGACTGAAAATACCTGGGGTATATGATATACCCCCTTCGGATGACGTGGTTGTTTTCAGGCCGCATTAATTAAAAAAACGCTTAAAAAAGACCAAAGAGACAGAAACAATGGAAAATCTCTAATTGTCTGGATACAAGATTACACGAATATTAATATACTATTTATATTTTTTCGTGGTTTTTATTTACACGCCTTTTTGATGGGACGTTTATTCCGTGTAAATCGAGGTATGGGTGTTCATACTCACAACGCATTCTGTATATCTTATTTTCACCCAATAATTTTCACGAAAACTCTCAAAATATTTACTTATTATCGAATTTCCTGAGAAATTAAATCATAAAAAATGTAATAATAGATAAAAAAGAAAGTTAAGAGAAAAAAGTTGATATTTTATTAAATTAATATGAGTTTAAATTTGGTTATAAAAATATTTCCTTCCATTCGATAGACTATGATTTAATTTAAAAACATAAACGAAAGAAAATTTCTCGGAAAAAGATAATGAAAATATTTTACGTTAAAAATTTATAATAACAAAAACTTTATTGTGTAATGTTTTTCATTTCGAGCTTTGTTTCCGAGTCGAAATAATAAAACGAGGTAAATTATGATATATTTTTCAAACTTAGCGAATAATATTGATGTAATTTTATATGTAGAATATTTCATGATGAAATTATAGATAAACACGATGAATATTGTTTCAATTACGTAAAGATAATCGCTAAAAAAAATGGTTATATATAATGAAATTGCCCGTAATAATAATAAATATATGTAACGAACGACGAATATGTGTATGTACATACGCCAAAGAAGCCATATAACCACTAAATAATTCGCAATAAGTAAGATTAACAAATTCAATGTCTTGCCTAGTCCATTGTGAGTCCAACTCAAATAATCAATATTACAAAGCAGCATAAAAAAAATATTAATTTTCCAAAGTAATCGAGTCCATCATATACCATGGATACCCGAAACCGAATAATTGAATTTTATACCCGAATAATAATAACAGAGAGACTAAGCGGGGAATAATAAATCATCCCTTTGCAAAGGGATATTTCCGAATATTAAATTTTATATTACATGAACTACGCAGTTCGCAAATTATCGATACTCGGTTATGAGGCGAGTGCTCGGCCGATTGCGCCATTAATTAAAATCTGAACATTATCCGGAATATTCAGTTGACCCCACTGAAAACGTCCATCGGCCGATAAATTTTAGAGCGACCAATAAATGTGATTTATATTTTTTTGACCCCCGCAATCTATTTCGAGCCGGTCGAATCGAAAATATGACGAATTCACACGTCTACTTGTGTATTTTTTCGCATGAATCATACTGAAAACGCTGAAGTTTCAGTTATGCCTTAAATTTTCATTTATATCATACGTGTTTATACATGTATTCGAGCACTCATCAAATATTCTATGTGATATTCCGATAGATATTGCACTGAATATCCAATTTGAATACGTGAGGCATGTACAGGTATTCAAAGAATTGAAATTTTCCAGTAGTTTTTGCAATATAGTACGAAAACACGAGATGAGTTTCGCGAGGGGAAAATTTCCATCATACTATAAATTTTATGTATATCCAATTTTGTGAAAATATAACGAAAAACATATCAATTTTGTATCAAATGGAAAATTGAATATTCGAGTAGTTTTTTTATAAAAAAATATTATAATAATTATTTTTTTTATTTATTTGGCTACGATGGATGAATAGCATAATATAAAGATTCAAAGCGCTATTCAATCATATAAAAAATCGATAAATATTCTAAAGATCCAATGGGAACGAGCCTCTCACACCTATATTCCCCCAGTGCCAAACCACGACACTGGTTAGTTTTAACCCTTTGAAGAGTATCGCCGTACATGTACGGCCACACCTGATGTCGCGTTATTTTTAATGCCACGCTTATAATTTTGAACAAAATGTTATAATTTTTTGTATTGCAAAATAGATTTATATAATAATCCTCATAAAATTGTTCATTAACATTATTTTTTTTTAGCAGTGAAAAAATCTAGTATATAAAAAAATTCGTGAAATATATGTTTTTTATATATCTCGTATAAAACTATTTGCCACAAATTACATAGAAATTACCATTAAACAGTTCTAAAGTCAATAACAGTTGTCATAAAATATAAAAAAAAAAAAAAAATTGGTGAAGAAATTTCATGGATCAAAAGCCATCGAATGCGAAAATAAGTTTTCCGGTAAAATTGAGAAAAAAGTGATTTATTTTAATTTACCTCACAAATACAACAAACAATCAATAAATAATATTCTTAAAAAAAATAAATCAAAAAGAAGTTGAAAAATTTCCTTATTCCCAGGACTTGTGAAACTTAGAAAAATTCTCACTCTTCAAAGGGTTAATATTATTTCAGTTAAATTGAAATTTATATGAATATAGCATATAAGGTAATAGGTCTCCTTCTCTTACATACTTCCTGGCCAGGGTTATAAAGAATTCCCTGAATTCATAATTTTCATCGGAGGATTAACCTATCCGAGTACTAACTGAGCTAAATAGCGATTAACTTACATTATCGAAATAATATGCATGTTACCAACAAGCCATAACAAATGTTCAAAGGTCTAATTTCCAGGTAAATAGGGTGGATTTTGCATAACTTCTTAATCTAGCTCTATACCTTCTTTAACCTTTTGCACTCGACGCTTTTTGAAGTCCTCAATACCTCAACACGTGTTATTTAATAAATTATTAGTTTGGATTTGTGCAAAATTATCATTGTTTATAAATATGTTGAATATTATAAACCTAAAATTATAATTTTATAAATAATACGTAATTGATTTGTTGCATGCCCGTCAAAGCGACGGCATTCGAGTGATAGCGAAAACTTCGATGCCGCTTCTCAGGCGACATTCGAGTACAAAGGGTTAATTTTACTAATTTAGCACAATATACCTGTTGTATAACAGTCTGACCAGGTTATAAAAATGTATAATGAAATATTCCCATAACGTCCCACTAAATACAAAAGGGAGAACCTTTTACATTCAATGGTACCCGAGGGGTAGAAACAGGCAGGTATTTGATTCGATGTAAATCGATGATGTAGAGGACCCACTTCATATCCCGAGTAAAATTCTTTCTATGAAACGGATCGGTTTCATATCTTGACAGTAAAAATAAATAAAGGTTTTCCGTTGTTCAAAGACCGTTGAAGAAAGTTCCCGCATTACCCAAATTCTTTGTCTATGCTTTTTAAAATTATTCCATGATTGTTTTACCCAGATAGAACTCCATTAATGAGCTTAAAGTGTGATCATCGTTTTTAAAAGGTTTCCCTAAATGTGGGTATCCTTTCACCCACTTTTGAAATGTTGAAACCATCTATAGCACTGTCGAGAATTGAAGGTCTGGGTTACTACGTTTGACTAAAATCTTTTATCAAATAAAAATCGTGCCTCTTCAATCTCTTGCGGTTACATAAGAGCTTAAAAACGATACTTAAAGACGATTTCAACGTACCGCAATAAAAAAATGACATTACTTTTCGCTTTACTAATTTTCATTTAGCTTTGAAGTTCATACAAAGAAAAGAATTGTGATAAAAATTTAATCTAGAGTTTAATAAAAAGGCTTCATATAAAAATGGAAAGATTTTTTGGACAAAAGCAACACCGTTGTGATGCCCCAGCCTCCGTATTCGCAAAACATGACTCTCTGCGACTTCTAAAACTGCGTTGTTTTATCGTTAAGGAGATAAAGACTGAATCGCTGAAGGATAAACGTCATTCTGAAAATTGCGTTCCAAAAATGCGTCGAAGATTACGAATCTGGCAATAATAATATTGATGAATAAATCATTTATTTTTTAAATAAATAAAAATTATGAAAGTAATTTAAAAATTAATTGAAAAAATCTAGTGTTTCATATTTGTTTATTTAATTCAGAATATGTTAATGCAAACAAAAAATGTAATTAAAATTAGCATACGATCCGGATTTTATACGGTTGCTTTTTTTGCGAAAAAATACTACCTCATATTGCGTTAAAATCTTATATGTAATTAAATTCGCAATTTAAAAATAAACGCTGAAAAAATATATAAAAAAAATACTGAAAACGTGCCGATCCTGCATTTAATTATGTTTATATCAACGAGAGGAGATACTGTTCGCGAAAATTTATACGAAGAAAGCTCCCTTTGAAGTTCTTAAGAGTTTTTCTTGAAATCCGCGATTATTGGAATTCCTCCCCGCCGTGTCGATTTTCTCTCGTTAATTTATGCAGAAAATAAAATGAATACAATTTTGGCCGAAAACAATTCTCGCGACGAGATAACCGTCATTTTTCAATTTCCAATTCCGATAAAGTGATACACAATAATAATATTAGGCCGGGCCATTACGGTCACGGAACAATTATTGCTCAAAGCCGCCGTAATGTATTTGTGAATATTTAAAACCTAATGGCCGATAGCATACCAGTAACCATTCATTATATATTTAATGAAAACATGAATCTTTTGAGCGCACGGGTCACGCTAACCGCGGTGTGAATCGCCCATATTTAAAGAACAAAAAAAGAAAGCACAAAATCAATTAATAATACGCGATCGATCTCGTCGTTTATATAATTGACGTTTTGATTGTGCATAGTTGGCCGTAATGTGGCGCGTTACGACCGCGCGACGAGATTTAAAAAATATCGTTTTTCACAGCTGCGCGTTCTCAGGTTGGCAGTCGTGCCGCGCGTAATGTCAGATTTGCATGTAAACAGTGCGTTCGAAAGCTCTTACCTTTAATGGAAAATTGGCGAGCGGTGGATGTTGGATCCACGCCGAAGACAAGGTGAGAGAGTTTTATTTTTTCTTGGATCGGCGACTGCGGAAGGGTCGTCTCGCCAGGACACCGGCGGCGAGCGGAGTGGCGCCGCCGGCTGCAGTGGGGGCGGGAGCCGCCTGCGCGCGCAACACTTCCGCAGGGCTGCCACTTCCCGCACCGCGAATTTAAATTAACCGTTTTTAATATTAGGTAAAACGGAAAGATATGACATTTTTTTTAATTGCAAAAAAATAATTTCCCTCATTGTCTATGATCTTCCTCCATAACATAAGCAACTTTTTAATTCAATTTTCGTAAAACTCTAGCGGCTTACTGTTAAAATATGAATCCAGGTCATTTTTCACCTATTCAACATTTGCAATTTTTTTATCACGAAGTGAATGTTCCATAGATTTAAATAAATGATAATCGGAAGGTGCTATATCATGTGAATACGGTGGATGTGGCAGAAGTTCTAAATCTAGTTCTCTGACTTTATCCTGGGTGATTTTTGCTGCATGAGGTCTTGCATTGTCATGCTGTAAAATTCTCCTGTTGTTGTTAACCAGAACAGATCGTTTTTTTAGTAACTCCACTTTTAATCTTTCTAATTGCCACAGTATAACTCTGCCGTAACTGCCTGAGCAGGCTGTAATAATTCATAATGAATTATACCCAAAATATACCATCAAACACATAACAAAACTTTTTTCAATGATAATGTTGGCCGAGGAGTATGCGCAAGTACCTATTTTGGAGATAACCATTGTTTTTTTCTTCTTGCATTACTGTAAAGGACCCAATTCTCATCTCCAGTAATAATTCTGCTGAGAAATGGATCTGTTTCATATCTGGACAATAAAGATGCACAGATTGTTGGAGGAGAGATCGTGCGGTACCCAAATTCCTTGCCTGTTTTTTTCCCGAATCTTTTCAAATGATCTTGCACAGTTGTTATTGGACAGCCAAGTTCATGTGATAATTCCTTCACTGTTTTACGCAGATTAGCTATCCTTTAACTTTTTAACTTATTAAACCATCTAAAGCACTTTCGCAGTTTCAAGACGTCTCCATAAATATCGCAGATGGAATGTGTAGCTTCTTTCGGCTTTAATCCCTTATCAAATAAAAATAGAATGCAATACCGCAAATGTGTCTCTTCAATCTCAGGCTTCTGCATTTTTCTACTACGGCTAAGAAAATAAATGAAAAAGGAAAAATGGCAAGAGTAAAAACAGAGCTTCAAAATGATACCAAATACGACGTGCTAACTCAACGCAACCGGTGACAAACTGATTTTAAAGTAACGCACCAGATAAAATGTCATTTCTCTCCGTTTTAGCTATTATATTACCTATATAAGCAAGAGAAACAGTAAATCCAACGACATACAATCCCCAGAATTAAAAAAATGTATATTTTTAAAAGTTTTGAACCAATCAATATTAATACTAGGAAAAGTATTAATAAAAATTACACCCTATTTTCTTTTTAATAGAAAAAATATAAAATAACAACAAGAAAAAAAAGCAGTTATGAGAAAATAACGTAATAAATATGGATATATATGCGCTAGGATAATAAAAAAAAAAAACAAAATATTGTGGTGGTCAACATCAAAGACAAATGACTTCGAAATATTATTTTTTTCAAAATTATTATTAAGTGGAATTTAAGCACATATCCAGACGCATAATAAACAAGTTACGCACGTGCATTATCGTAAATATCGAAAATGCAACGCATAAAAAACGCAAACAACTAACCCCCGTCTAGACGCGAAAAAAATCATAAGGAACCTGGATATTTAATTCCGAAATTTATGAAAAATTTATGGACGTGCATTTCCGTAAATATCAAAAATGCAACGTATGCAAAAAACGCAAACAACAATCCGATGAATATCATTTATAAATATAATAAATAATAAAGGTCCTAAATTTGACCTTTGCGGAATACCGGAAGGTGTATTGTAAGCTTGTCGACTTGGACCCCCTTATTCATTGACTTAGACACAGAATTTTAAAAACCAAGAAGCTCCGTGACTGTTATGCATCAGCCACTGGTCTGTAATTGATAACATTCGTATAATATATGTATCTCCATTTTTTAATATAGGAGTAACTTTCGAAAATTTCCACAAATTTGGAAATTGGGACGATTTTAGGGATATGTTAAAAATATGACGAATATGCTCTTTTAATCCATTTTGACCCCTTGAGTCCCGGGGTTGTCGAATACTGACTGAAAGTAGCGAGCAAAGGAATTGGCAATTTGTTGGGAGTAAAAAAATATTTAAATTTTTTTACGGAGTTTTCTTCGATTGATTTATTGTTAATATTTAAATTTTGCTTTGAAACAATATTATAAACGATTTTTTTAATAAAATTCATATGTTTATTAGTATATTGAATAGTTTTGTGACAACCCTTGCTGCTGACGTCGTTGCATTTCCAACCAATCCAGGAGCGGCATTACGAACTCACGTGAACTGAACGATTTTATGTAATTTACGGTAACTTTATCGAATATTTAAACCACTGCAAATTTTCTTCTGAGAAATAAAATACATTCAAAATATATTAGCAAAAATATTTAAAAGGAAAACTATTTCAAATCGATTTTCCTCCGCGTATGAAAAACGGTCTCGCATGAAAACTGCCTTGCGGAAAATGCATCTTATGCCGTTGGACATAATTAATAATAAAAAATAATACGTTTCATAAATCTCCTAGAATAATATTGATTTATTTTTATAATTTAATGATAAATACTTAATATTTTACCTGAAATGTACATGATAGATTAATTTATTGATTAAATATAAATGGTACTCAAGTATTGAGTATTATGTACTGTAATATCTAGCTCAAGAGAGCATTATGCATATTGTTAATGAACCCAATGCATTTTCTATGAATCACATATTTTTCGAATATTTTATTAGTCAAATAAATAATAACGCGTCTAATATTAATCATAATATATTTAAACATATATTCTACAGTGTGTGTAAATTAAACGTTTTGTTATTTATTAATTATTTTACTTTCTCTGTGTCCATATCATCTTGTTTTTGAAACTGTATCAAGATCACTAAATATGTAGTCACTGCTGCTGTGACCTAGAATGGATTTAAGATAATATCAATTTAATCTGTGTATTTTTTAAATATATTAAAAAACATATTTACACTAGCGATTAAAGGTCTGTCCAGACTGCAGACTCCTAGGGCAGTAAAATCCGGAGTTCTGTGCAGCAATTGTCTGGAAAATAATTCAAGTCTTCTCAGTACTGAAGTACTTGCTTGCCAATGTCCTAGCATTTCGCCGACGATATCTCCAGTCTTAGCCGCCTGAAAAATACATATATCTCATCTTTTTATGGAAAAATTTGCATTTATCTCTGAACCAACTCTCAATCTGCATTATATTTGCATAGCTCCACTATATACATAGTTTTATCTAAAATATGCAGAATCTTTATTGTGTTGATACCATATTGTGGTTTGTCGAAAAGATTTAGGTGTTTTAGTATACTCAGCAATTTTTTGCTCGTGGGAAAAATAGAAAATTTAAGAGACTTTTGTTTCTATACCCGAAGATCAAAAAGAAAACCAGAAAGAACGACGCGTTGCTAACATTTGGGAGATAAGGATAGAATCGCTGAGGTAACTAAACTCCATACCGAAAATTGAATTCCAAATGCTTCGAGAATGGATATGAACTACTTTCATAGGTAAAGCGAAAAGAAATGGCATTTTTTTTATCCCTAAATGAAGGTCCAGCATCAGATGAATACGATAGATCTGGCATAACTTGTACCTTTGGATTGGAGAACCCATTTCTCATCCCCAGTAACAATCCTAAGAAACAGATCGGTTTCATGTCTGAACAGTAAAGATAAAATCGTTTTTCTAAAACCTTTGAAGGAAAATCGTTTGTCTATTCTTCTCCATGCCTTTTAAAATTATTCTTTACAGTTGACTATGGACAACCGAGGTCTTGTGACAATTCCTTTTACAAGGATTGGACTTCATTAATGAGTTTAATGTATCACCATAAATTTTAAGAGGTTTTCCTGGTTTTGGTTTTTCCTTTCACCCCTTTTATTTTTTTTAAATCATCTATAATACTCTCAAAGAATCAAAATGTACTTATAAATATTGAAAATGGTCTTCGTAGCTTTGATTTTTTTTTAATTTAAATCCGTTATCAAATAAAAAAAGTATATAATACCACAACTATGTATCTTTAATCTCTTACCATTGCATTAAAAGGTAAGGATTCAAGTAATGCAACAAAAAAATGACATTTCTTTTCGCTTAATTTTAAGTAATTAGATGAATCGTATCCTAATACCCTTAATTCATATTTCCTCTATCGTCATGTTCAAATTCATTACATTACAGATATCTCACTTGTCCTAGAAATCCCAAAAATCTCTTTCTGCTTTTGATAGAATTCTTCCCCTCGATCAAACGACTATTTTGTAGATTAAGAATTAATATCTATGCATCAACATCTTTCTTCTTCTTCAAGTGCCTTGTCCGTTTTCAGATGTATGCGCTCTACATGTTCTTGTTTTTTCTCCATAGTCTAGAAGCGATACTTTGGTCCACGAAAGATGTGTTCAAATAAGTCAATTTCATGGATTTGGACGGTCCCCAGAAGCTGCCATTTCTTGTGAAGAATTTAAGGTACGGTTGTATTCTTGGCATATTCCAACACCCTTCTCTATTTTGGTCCATCCGGTCTATCGCCACGTTGTTCCATCTTCCGGTAAGTTTCAATAATGCAGCCCCCGCTTTATACATTCTAACCACCTCAGCCTTCGTCCTCCTTTCCTCCGGGGACAGAAAGGCTTGTTCACCATAAGCCATTTCGGTGGATGACGACAGCTGTAGCCGGTATATCCTTGTATAGTCGAGCTCCTCATTGCCTCGGACACGTTATTCCTCGTCGAATACAGCTCCAAATATCCTTCTCAGAATATTCCTCTCCAGGCTATCTAGTTGTTGCTCAAGACGGAGCTGATGAGAGTCATGTAAAGCTTGACTTAGGTCTTCCTTAGGACTTCCAAATTGATTTCATTATTTTTGTAGTAAGTGAGCCGAGATATGTGAATTCCTTCACGGCTTCCAAGATTTATTCATCGACTGTCAGGAGCTAAACGATTCGTCCTAGCCATATGAGCATGTACGAGGCGCATCCACAAACTAAGTTTCCCACTTTTCCTACTTTATTGTAATATTAATTTTATTTCACAGATTAATTATTTATTCGTTTGTGTACATCTAGAGATAGTTTCAGATATTTTTAAAGAAAATTCATGAATACCTCATTCTTTGTCCGATGGCATGGTTCAACCAACATGAACAGTCTCAGGGCGTGGGCAAAGCACCACAAAAATTGCAAAACCAAATAGTGCGGACGATGTGCTCCGCCTGAAAAACAATTTTACGATGAAAAATGTTTGGTATTGCTGAAAAAAATATATTTACGAGGCAGCGGCATACGCCTAATCTATAATACCATTCGATGTATGAGTTGTTTGCTGAATTGGAATAAGATTTTATCAATGTCACGATTTATGCCAACGATGAATATCGCGGGCAAAAATATATTATTAGAAATCTAGTAAAATACGTTCACATACGTTGTATTATTACATTCGGAATAAATTAATTATTAATCAGTGTTATGCGATGTCATTGCATATTGATTAGCTTCCGAATGTCACGTAACGAGCATCCGTCTAATGCACATGCTGCTTACCTAGTTCCAAGATCAGGAAATACGGAGTTACTATCAGATGCAATAAGGTGCTAATTAGTATAATTAGAACGGGAAGACCGAATCCGGCATCGATCTCACGGGCTGCTGCGCAAAGGGTGCCGTGGAGATCAGATAATCGTCTAATGCCCTCGGCCGGCTCTTGGGAATTGACCTTATTTTCATCTGAAAAAAAATGCAGAACCAAACAAATCATATACAGTCTAAATATATATCATCACAAAAGATATCTAAATATTTTATTAAGTAATGATAGAAAAAAATAACTAAATATATTTTTATCAAAAAAAATCAGACTAAAATCTGATTTCTTTAATTATTTGACAGAAAAGTGTGCACTTTGCCCAAGAGAAGCTCTACTACATTTTGCGAAATTAAATAGAAAATGGTTTCAGATAAATGAAAATTGCGTCTCTTTTGTTGTGTGAAGCCCTACAAATACTTAAAGCTTACATTTCAGCAAATGAAAATTAATACAAAATGTCCACTTCATAATCTTGAAATATATTTAATAGAGCTTTATAAAACATACTATATTTATTTGTATCATCGTTTGCTGAAAAATAAAAAAATTACCTTGGGATAAAATCATTTAAATAAAGAAAAAAGAAAATCATTAACCCTTTAAATGCAGAAATTGGCTAGGGACTCCATTGGCTGTATATAACGCAAATGGAAATTATCAGTACTACATTTGATATAATCATCACTCTTTACCAGACTCTCAAATAGTAGTCGAGGCCAAAGGAACCTAAGTCTCACACGTGACTTTTGTATCCATACCACGGAGACCCAAGCCGAATTGATATGCTTGGTTTTTTTTAAAGAGTTTTCCCTCTCTTGGTCATTGCTAGCCTTAGACGTGTATCTTCTACCCTATATTTTACCCTCCTTTCTGTGTCCAGGCAAGTAGGAGGGGGTTTGTCTCGCATTCGTTCTCATCTCTTCTATGCGTTATCTGCTTATGACAAATGATTATTGAACTTGTTGCGCAATAGCAATCATTACATCAGCGAAAGTATCAAGAATATACGATTTATCGGTCAATAGTTTAGGGTTTTTCTTCCCGGAGTTGTCTTGGGCTTTTAGACAACTCCATTTATTTTGTATCCATCGATTATATTGGAAAAAATACATAAAAATATTAATTTAGGCTTTTGGATCAAGTATACATTAGTACATATTGATAACGATTCCATTTTTGCACGGTTTTAAAATAGCACGGCTTAAAAAATGGACGATTTTATTTTTTTACACTGATTTTTTGTTTGACGCGATTTAAAATACCAGAAAGGATGTAAATACGTACAGTCAATCCTCCTATAGCGTCGAAATAGGGACCACGTTATAGAAGACTAGGGACTCGTACAAAATTTGTGGTTAGGTTTTTTTTAATTGTATTTTGAAAATTTAACCTAATCAATACATCGCATATTTTAAATGATTTAAATCTATTTTTAACTTAAGTTGTTGTTAACCAAATGGCATTGACCTTTATTTCACGTGGCAAAGTATTACATATTTATTAAATATGTAATTTGACCTTGTAAATTCAGCGTTTTGTAGAAAACGGCGATCTAAAAGAAGGCATTATAAGAGGGACTGCCGCACACGCCGCTCAATAGCAGGTAGTGCTATAGGAAGATTGATTATATATATATAAAAAAAACATTCCCTGTCCCTGTGCAAAAAAATAAATTTGATATTATATATAATACAGCGCATATCATTCTTATGAGATTAATAAAAAAATACGTCAATTGCGGTCATATTTTGATGTCGCATGGGACACGACGTCAATTGACGTATTTTTCCCGGACAAATCTGCTTCTACAGTGCCACATGTTGAGAAATTTGTGGGCATTATGAGTGTTTCAGGACATTCACATACATTATTCTTTATATCTAGAAAATATGAATATGTTTAAATAATAAATTCGATATTTTTTTGGATTGGGTAAAGTAATATTATGAATCAATTTTAAGTAATGGAACCTATCTATCATTTTTGTACGTGCATCGTATCTTTTGTAACACGGTAGTCTTTGGGACGTATCCCTTGTGCAAAAAAATTAGGGTGAATATGATCCCAATTGTATTTGAAATTGATTAACACTCACCTGAAATCAAGCCAAGGGCATCTACGAGATTCCCGAATTTCTTTGGACCAATCCCCGACGGTCTTATTCTTATCGTATAGACATCGTTTGATGCGCCAGTATTTTCAGATTTATCTATCGAACAAACATTTTATGGTCATTCTGCCATTGAATACTATCGATATTCGTCATCCTTACCTCTAATCAACGACAAGTTTCTTCCAGTGTCCTCGAGCACGTCGTTCAATCGTCTGAGGCGAAGAAATATGGAGTGCGCCATGAACGCAAATTGCACTTCCAAGATCACCACCACATAGTACAATAGATAAAATGCCAAATAATTCTGCAGCAGCTCATCTTCAATACGATACATACTTTTTATTTTTATTTTTACTATAATTGTATATGTATTTAACGTGTTTACATTGCATGTTCATCAATTTGGCTTGTTTTGCATACAGGCCAAAATCGTCGATTAACAGAAACGTCCACGCTATCAATATCGTCACTATCATCAAACACAAATTTCTTTCGCCAGTGTGGACAAGCTTAAAACCAAGGCTGTTATCAACCTGAAAGTATACCATAAAATTTTATGCAGATAGGTTTTTCGGCGATTCAATCCACCCTCGAATGAATATAAATTCAACGTCGAGTGCCAAACGACGTTCTATTTCCGAAAAAAAACATGGTTTACGAGGTCATCATCATAAACCAAGGGCACGTATATACCTGTGCTAACAACTCCAGCACCCTCAAAAGCCTCACAGCACGATGCGGGGCTCCGTATATTCCAACAACAGACGTCACAAGAACTGCGAGGACGTCTCCGGAGCCGACGACTCTAGCAGTCATACTCCGATGACGTACGGAAGCATTCATAGGTGTACGCAGCTCTCGTACAAGACCAAAAATACTGAAACAAACTAAAAGTGATTGAATATGACGTCGTCTTCTATTTAAAACCTCCAGCTGATGATGGATGCACGTATCAAATGCCACACTTACCCATTAGAGTGAGTATGAGGCAGCTCATAATGCAATGGATCTTTGAAATCTGCAACAGCCAACGAGCCGGACACTTATTTCCCGCCGAGGGAAGACGTGTGAATTTAACAGGAGCCAGACCTACGGCCCTGGAGATCAGAAGCACAAAAGAATGAGCACCTCCAACCACGGCTCCTCCACTTTTGCCATCACTGACTTCTCCCATGCTTTTTGGCTTTTTGTTCCAGCTGAAATATTGGATATTGCAATGACGTGCACCGTTACCATCACACGCAACGTATTTAATATATTTTTCAATAATAATCCATTTCAGAAATTATCCAAATTGCATGTAACGTTGAGTGTCTTTTATCTGAAATCTAAACACGAAAGTTTCACACGCAAATTCCGGCCCTCCATCTCTTTTTATACGGCCTGCAATCTTAAAATGATTTGAGTTGACTTGAAAGTGGCCTCTGATCCTATGTACTCGCCAGACCTGGTCTTCCTCCCTCTAACTGGAGTATCTCGGAAACCCTAAGCATTTCAAGTCAGGATATTGATGAATTCTTCATCAATATCCTGACATTTTTTTTAAAATGGATTTTTGTAATTCATGCTTTAATTTTGGTCGATATTTTGATCATAATCGTATTTCGCTGCAGACTGAGCTCTCGAAGCACGTGTCAATAGCACGTTTTACGCGCACTCGGCATATCGTACCGAATGCGAGCGAGAAAAAACATCGCGCCGGTAGTAACAGAACCGAATATTGTTTTTATTTGTTTAGATTATTTATAATATTTATTCTTTAGACTTTTTTAGTCACATAAAAAAAGTTTGTTACATATATGATTCATATTAAACGAGTTAATCGAGAAAATTAAAAACTTGGGGTCCCCAATATATCGGTACGGTTAGGCTAAACTGTTCTGATACAGGTCTAGTCGCCAGATTTGAGCCCTTAGTTGAGCTGTCACACAGGTTGTAACAACGTACGGATGAGTTAGGGCCCTTACGTAATTGATTTTTTTCTCAATCATAAATTTAAAAAAAGAAAACTCTTACGGCGTGAAAACCTGGACCATAAAGGAGAAAAAAGCCCAAAAAAATTTACGCCTTTAAAATTTGGTGATCGCGACTTCTACTGAGAATACCATGGACCGCTAAACGTACAAACGTGTCTGTCCTGAAAGAATTTGTGAACATTAAAGATGACCGACTCTCTACTACATGCCTCAAAAGGATTCTTCAATACTTTGGACGTCTCGCTAGAAGAAACTATAACTAAACGCTTAGAAACGTATAAGAACGCAGGGCGAAGGGACAGTGCACCTCCGCTGGAGCTATCAATTGAAGACCACCACTAGCTCCACCAGGGCGTGCCGTCCATATGGCCAGATTGTGCGGTGCACACAGGCGCCGGAAGATCAGGTGTGCCGTTAGATGCCAAGAGGGAAAAAAATCAATTAAAATGTCTTAATTTTGTAGAGGGGGGGGATGGTATAGGGGCCCTAATTAAAGTTCTGCACACACGCGCCGTATACTGTAATAGATGCGATGCGAGGTGCGGATTGCAACGGGATCTTGGAGAGCCAAAACCAAAAAGATTCGGAACAAGAGTGATTATGATCCTCTGAATTTCTACGGCTAAATTAAAGATATCTAAAACAAGATCTAATATTCATTTGTATTCTCGCTATGGTTTCGGGGTCATTTTCGTAGCCACCAACATCTGAAATAATTAATCTTCAGTCTAAGGACATGCTATTGGATTGATACAAAGGTGTTGACGTCTTTTATATAATATATCAACTTATTAATACCATAAGAGTAAACTCTCTTGATTTTGAAGCAAAAAATGCATTAAGGAAAATTTTTTCTGTTCTATTGCATCATTTTTTTTCCATTTCATTTTTTTCCCACTGATCTGAATATATTATACAGTCAGCCCTCCTATAGCGTTTCTTCTAAATCGCTGCTTTTCACAAAATTCCTTGTCAACCAAGGAGCATTTGCCTTTATTTCGCTCGGCAATGTATCATAGATTTACGAAATATCTAAATTGACCTTAAAAATATTATAATTATGTAGAAAACAGCAATATACAGGGAACTTTATAGGAGGGTTGACTGTAATCAAAAGGAGCAATGTCTGGAGAATATGGTGAATGCTAGATAACTTTTTAATTCAATTTATTAAGCTTTTGTTGAGTTATAATCGCCACTCGTGATAAAACACTAACCCCTTTTCTGTTATTAAAGCAGATGTTTAATTTTGTTAATTGTTGACAATATGTATGATTGTTGTTTTAAGAGTTAGAAATACACAATACCCTTGCGACCCCTAAAAATACAAAACATTACATTTTTATGAATTTCGGACTTTGAAGTTGCTAATGTATCTTGTCTAATTAAACCCAGGATTTATCCAGGGGCCTCAATTTAGTAACTAAACATGTTACACAAAAATATAAAGAAAGTCGAAACGGAACGATGTTTAAAACTAACTAATAAGTACAAAAATTCAATGGATTAAAAATCCAATTCCTATGCTTTATTAACCGGCATTTTGAAAAAATATAAAGGCTCTACTCTTTTAGTAAAAATTCATTCGATATTTTAATATTTTCCACAAGTAAAAATCACCGAACATATTCATACCAAAACACGTAAAACCAACAATAAAATAAAGCATTAAATTTCGCTACCAATGTCAAGATACGTCAGAGACAAATCTACCAAACACGTGAAAAAATATAACACAAATTTATTAAATTAATTATAAATTTACTGACGGTTTAATCTCTTCATTTGTTCAAATTTAAATGTTGCCATTAATAAAAATTATAATATTTGATATTTAATGCTGTTAATTTAAATTCATTATGGATCTATAAAATAATATATCCATCCCGGCATCAATCCTTCTAATACTCTAGACCCGATGTATCTTGACGATTACAAAATCGCTATATTGGCTTTCAAAATGTTATATATAAGGATATATTTAGTAATAAATAAGACGAATTTGGGGATTCTAAATAATAATTACTATGCTTTTAAATTATTTAAATAATTTACCAAATCAATATTTTAATGGCCAATAATTTAATGCTTTCGATCTGTCAAATACATAAAAAAAAAACTCACGGTTTTGGTCGAAACAAGAAATTATCTTTCAAATGTCGCCTCTTGTTGTTTATTGTTTTCATGCTATTGGATATTTAGTATGAAAAACATCGGAGTCGATCTCGTACGACCCGCCGATTTGAGATAAGCGGTACGTATGCACTGTTGCACTATCGTGCAGTAGTCATTGTACACAAGAGCACACTAGACCGAAAGCTCGATTACTAACTACAGGGCAGGTGTTGCAAACCGCGAAACGCCGTCCAATCGAGCCCTCGCGAATATTATAAATAATCATTGCACTTTATTGTCCGCAATTGCGAAAAAAAAATAAAAACAACAATATTCGCTTTTGTTGCAACGGGCGCGATCTTTTTTCTCGCTCGCATCCGGTACGATGTGCCAAGTTCGAGCGAAATGAATCCCTAATATTAAGTATCATTTACGCGTCATATTAATCAGTTTAAAGATCCAAAATATCGACCAAATTGAAAAGCATATCATAATTATTTTTATTCTTAGAATAATCGGGGTCTATAATAGACCCCCTTCGGATGACGCGGGTATTTTCAAACCACCGTGACGGATCAGTTAATAAAGTCTCATTTATTTATGTCTCATTCTTATATAAATAATAAGATTATAGAAAATAATTTTTCCGAACACTTCAGCAGTGGTCTATTTAATGTACAAGGTTTGTCAGCAACTGCCGATTTTCCTTTTCGTCTGAGTTCCATATCTGATTTTCATCCGAACACTTCATTTATTCAGAAATTCGCAGAATTGTACACATAAACATGATTTATCACCACTATCATTCCCGACAACACTGCATAACAAACATGTATCGACGTTATCTACAACGACTTTGAAAAAAAGCGTTTGATAAAGTCGATCATGCCAAACTCATTCTGAAACTAGACAGTTTCGGGTTATCGGATAATCTCGTACGCTTCTTCTCGGTTACCTTTCAGAGAGGAAACAATATGTAATCTACGACTCTGACGTCGTATACGCATACAATACACCTTCAGTATTCCCGCAGGGATCAAATTTAGGACCTTTATTATTTATTTTATTTATAAATGATATTCATCGTGATGTAAATTCTCACTTTTCACAGGCGATTTAAAAATATTTCGATCTATTACTTCATGGACATTGATTCTTTGCACGATTGGTAAATATCAAATCGTCTTCCATTAAGTATTGGAAAATGTCAAACAATGACATTTTCTAGGTCAAAAGAGAAACCCATCATATTAATTACAGTCTTGGGAGCGTAACTCTCTAAGCAATCGTCTGTTAAAGATCACAAGGTATTTGTTTGATTCTAAAGTTAAAATTTAGTTTACATGTATCGGACGTGTGTATGAGATCGTCAGAATGTTGGGCTTCGTCTTGAGAAATTCTCACCACATACGTAGCACCTTAGTCATACGAGTGCTATACGATGCATTGGTTCGGAGCTTGCTCGAATCAAGTTCCATTATATGGGCGCCTTATGACGCCTCGAATTCCCTCAGATTAGAAAAGATACAGAAGAAATTTCTTAGGTATCTCTACATGAGGGAGTTTGGATTCTACCCAAGTTTATACCCCAGCGCATGGGTACAGGGTTGCCTGGAGTATGTAACCCTTGAGAAAAGAAGGTCGATTTACTTGGCAAAGCACTTCTTCAAACTATTGGTTGGCGCAATACATAACCCCCTTGTACTGTGCGAGTTGTCCTTATGGGCGCCACCTCACTACCATCGAACCCGTTCACGTGTGCTTTTTCTTCCGCCAAAGGCGAGGACAGGCTCACTCAAAGAACTCTCCGGTAGCCAGGCATGCTGCTCAACCATTTGGCCGAATATGTATATTCGATGTCAAATATAGCCGTTTTGTTGATATCCTATATGAAATATTATAATTCTTTTCTTCAATTTATTGTAATATATGTTTGTAATATATATTTTCTCATGTATTATTATGTGTTATGCGTGATTGGCGAACTGGGCCATTCTGTAATGCCAATCACGCATTGTCTTTAAATAAAATAAATAAATAAATAAATAAATGTAAGTGGAGCAGCTGAAACAAATAACCCCCGATGATCGACATCGGCCGCCGGTGATACATCATCAGCGACACGACGGTAAACATTCGACGGAACAACACCGGATATTAACTGTAAAATTTCCACTATCTCAACAACTCATTACCGCACACTCGGTGAAAATATTAACCTAGCCGTGCCGATGGGGTCTATTTGGGACCCCAAGTGTTTTTATTTTTCTCGAATAACTCTTTTAACCCTTTGTGTGATTTGCCCGAATACAACTCGGGTAGGTATTTTGCTGACACAGTGATTTGCCCGAACTGGATTCGGGCACATCGTACACGAAACTTTTTTATAGTGATTTGCCCGAATCCAGCTCAGGTCATTCCCCCACCAGTCTAGAGAACGCATCGCGCGCGTTGAGAATAAATAATAATAACAACAATATGCGTTTCTATTCGCTCCGTACCGGAAAAAAAAACATTGAAACAGTGAAACCACACATATATCTCAAGTGTGGCACGAACTCTGCGGCTCGGTTACGGCGGGCAACGACATCAATAAAATAATTCCCATAATTTTTTAACACTTTTAGCGTAAATGCAGTTGTTCGATTGTCTATTGAAAAAGTCCTTCGATTTTTCATTGAAAGGCTTTTAGAAGTGAGTTTTCACTTGTCCAACATTATTATTTTTTACCTCTTAATGTATACTTTAACGATCTGAACAGATGGTAATCCAATGGGGCGAGATCCGGTGAATAGGGTGGACGAGGTAAAAGGTCCGATCCAAACACCCTATATGCTATTTTTGCAGCGTGAGGCTCCACGTTATCGTGTTGAAGGATCCTTTTTTTGTTATTTACCAAATCACATAATTTTTTTATGAGTTCTTGCTTCATTCGCTCAAGTTGTTCACAATGCACTGTCGCTGTAACGGTGTGAGCAGGTTCAAGCAATTCATAGTGTATAATTCCAGAAAAATCTCAACCCACACAAACAAGAACGACCTTCTTTATTGTTAGCGATGATCGAGGGGTCGGAACAGGTTATTCTCTGGAAGAAAGCCATTATGTTTCCTACAGGATTATTGTATAACTTTTTTACCAAGGATGAAGATGTGTCAGACCAGTCCGACACAGTTCCATCCCTTGCCATCCACTCACACCGCATATACCGGCTCGGGCCCAGTTCATTCGGTGCAACAAAAGCAGTTTTTTTCATGAAACGCATGATGTTACAATATAATGCTAGACTTTTTTTAAGAAAGGGGAAAGGGGAGAGAGAATATGGCTTTGCACAACTTTTCGAAAGTCTATGCAAAGCGAGCAAATGCCCTGTAGCAAATTACACCGCTGACCAGGTCCATGTGTCCAATAGGACCCTCCACCGGGAGACCCATAGGGGAAATGCCGCATCGGACAGCATATATTAGGTCGTGAGGCGCAGTGTCCAGGTAAGGTCAGGACCACATAACGTGACTGTAATCCTGACAGACGTGCCCACACCAGCAATATGGAGATGCTACAAGGTTAAACTCTTTAAGTTTAGCCTTGAAATTACTGTGGCCATTCAGGAATTGACTGACCCAGAAGTCTGGGAAGAACCAGCTACAATTGAGCCTGACTCTGATATCGCGAAAGAAGAGATAGGTCATTTGGCGAACCACCTATCTCTTACCTATACCGGTACCTATCTCTCCTGCCATTGATCAAGAGCCGATTCGCGGACGCGTGATTTTAAAGTTGCCAGAGATTCGCTCTCGATTAGGCAAATTGTAGTGGCGGCGACAACATGACTGCTTTTTTTCAAGCAAAAAATGACGGACCTCAGCTAGATTTCAAGGTCGAGCAGAAGGACGCCAGCAATAATTAATAGTGATGCCGTTGAAGAAGTGCGATAAGCGCGAGTGATATTAAGGAGGGACGGGCGCTGCCCCGAAAAAAGGATTCTACTAACATATGACAACGAACAGCGGTGCGCCCAGCATTCAGCTGCGTACCCTACAATCCCACAGAAGATGGAATTATAGGCAAATAACCGTGATTTATAACCTACACCCCATGTGTTAGAAGCGATGCGAGAAATGCGGTAAAACACGGCTTTGGCTTTGTCTACCGCACCTCTCGCATGTAACAAAAAGTGACCGTGTTCATCCAGTAATATACCCAGGAAGTATACTGATGGAGGCATTCGAACTTTCTTGTTATTAAACGTAAAATGGGGAGGACGTGAAGGACTGAGTCGGCCCTTGAGGAGGATTGCTTCAGTCTTGTTTGGAGCCAATGAAAGCCGATTGGATTGGCCCCATTCTGAAATGGCTTTGCTCTCCAGCAAGACTCGAGAGCCAGCCTCGACAACCAAGGCAATGTCATCAGCATACGCAATAATGTGACAGTCCAGGATTATTGCATAGCACCCACTTCTCATCTCTATTGTTAGTCATCTCTAAGTGTGCTTCTTCTATTGTTGGCCTTGACATCTTTCCCATTTTTTATAATTGTCAAGATATTGATGAAGAATTGATCAGTATCTTGACTTGAAATGCTCGGGGTCTATTTTCATACTAAATAGACCCCATCGGATGACGCCGTTGATTTCGGGCCGCCGTGACGGATCGGTTAATAAAAATAAAACAACACCAATATTCATCATAATCAAATATATTATATTTATTATATACAAATACATATTTTCAGCACCACGATACCTGTGGAAGTGACATGCGTACTCGAAAACACCCTCTACGTATAAACACCCTTAATAAAAACGCAATCTTAACAATATAAGATTATATATTTCACTCTCGCTAACTATTTTTTTTTTATCAAATACGAAACACACTCTTCCGAGTTTAAGGTACAACGGTATTTCATATATAATTTCAAAATATAAAAATCTTTCCCATCCCAAAACGGCAGCGCAATATTTCCGTTTATTCCGATGTAAATCAAAAATACGTTATACCCCGATCGATGATGACGAGACCGCTCGTCGCAAGAATGCATTAATCGGAATCACAAGTAGAAAAAATACATCGATAACGAAACATCGTTCAATATCAAACTAGATAAATTTTTGATATGCACTTAATTTTTTTTTTAATATTTGATCAATCACTATTCCGAGCAGTCGTTCACAAACGAAAGTACTAAACGTAGACGGCATTCCGAAAAGTCTAAAGACATCAATACATACGCTCTCAATAAAGATAAAACCAAAAGACCACAAAATATAATTTTATTAATAAGAAAAAAAAAGCAACAAAATCGTTACATACATTTAATTTTCATTTAATATCGTAAACCGGACGATAATACCTCGGTATTCGATTCCGTGTTGTACGATATTAAATCCGATCGACAACACTATAATCTTGCAAACAAAAACGTTACTCCGGTTAACTTAACTAAACGATACGTGTGACCCGATGAATTAAAAATTAATTTTACTAAATATTCAAAATTAAAAATTAATCATACATAATATCGTAAAACGTAATATCGATCGAAATTTACAGAATGGGGATGAATTCTCGGTTTTAAAAAAAAAAACAAATAAATCCTACGATTAATCTAATAGTATCAATGAATTCTCACACTTTATTATATGGCAACGATAATTTATTTTCGTAATCAGACATACGTTTCGAAAAAAATATATAATATCAATAAGGTTATGAAATATTACCGAGAAACAAACGGACACGCTCGACGTGCGTCGTTAACAGTATTTATTTTATTACGAGTCATACTATAACTTAACAATTCGTATTTATTACAAATATATTTAACAAAAAGACAATTTATTAAAAAAGAAAATTCAAGGCCACTAAATCAAATAAAAATCATTCAAAAGCAGCGAGATATATAAGCAGAGCGAGATTTTTAACTCGGAGGTCTCCACGAAAGGACCTCAATGAACGGAACTGAACATTTAAAATGTATACAGAGTGACCCGAATATATATTTATAAATTCGTAATTCATTTTTGATTTAAATAAACATCTTATTAAACACAAAACAATACATCTTAATGAAATTTTTTATAAAATAAAAAATAAAGATAAAACATGAGACAAATAATGTATACATCCGATTCTTTTTTACTTACGTACCGATTGATACTAATACATACCGAGATCAACTGCCAATATTTTTTTTTTAATTCAGAAATCTTCTCTATAATAAAAATATGATTTTCATGCTTTTGAGCCTCTTTCAAATTCTTTCTTTGTAGATATTAATTAGTTATTAGATCGTCTAGACTTCTCTCGGCCATAGATTAAATGCCTCAAATATAAAAAATAAATTTATTTGTATTCAATGAAAATTAAGAATTCAAGTAATTCATTTTATTGAACGAACCTGTCTCCCATTTTTATAAAAAAAGTTTCTTAACCCTTTAACTAGAAAAAAATTATTACCAACGAAACCTAAAGGTTCTAGATATTCTCATAAATTGAATCAACAAATTCCTATCCAAGTAACTTTTACGCAAAGCACGTGCGATGGATTGGCAGTTTGTCACCCCGGGTTGACCATAGCAATTAAAGGGTTGTACAAGAGCACTGAAGTTTTGTGGAAAAACTTTTAGTTCACGGAATTTTCGCAGTTTTTTAAACTATTATTTTTCTACATTCTGGTTCAACTAAAAAAAATCGTTTAAAAATTTTTTTTTAAGAAATATCAGTGCGGATTCCGCCCTGGAAGGTCAACGACTGACAGTCAGAACAGCTTCTTGCCTATGCGGACAACATAGACATTGTGACCAGATTTCGAGCAGCTCTCAAGGATTTTTGCCAGCGAATAATGAGAGTACTGAGGATTAATGAGAACAAGACAAAATAAATACCCATATGCCAGAGACGAACCCTTAAACCCCTGAGAATCGAAGAGTACAGCATCAAGACCGTCCAGAAATTTACATATCTCGGCTCACTTATTACAAAAAAATAATTCAACCAATTTGCAAGTACGAAGAAGAACCATGGCGACAAACCGGTGCTACTTGGAACTTCAACAGCATCTACGGTCGAGATCCAAAGAAGACTAAAGTCAAGCTCTACCCTCATCAGGCCCGTCCTAACATATAGATCTGAATGTTGGGCTTTGACAAAACAAGATGAGCAACAACCAGATATTCTGGAGACGAATATTTGGAGCCGTATTCAATGACGGATTATGGTTTATCCGAAGCAACAAGGAGCTGTACCGACTATACAAGGATATACCGGTCAAAGTGGTCAGACTCCGGTGGGCCGGTCACATGTCAAGAATGCGGGACAGTCTGAAAGGAAGACTGAGGTGTCATCATTGAAACTTATCAGATGGAATGTGACGGCAGACCGGATAAAATAGAGAAGGGTGTTGGATGAGGCCCAGGGCTCTACATTAGGGGTGTTGCGCCTATGATGATGATTTGAACATTTACCGAACCAAAATTAACTGACATTAATTCAGCTCTGGTTTTTGTTCAGAATATATCGGAGGACATTAAAAAAATAAGAAATCCGACTCGATTTCAGCCAATAATTGGGTCCTAACTAGTATTAGACGAGAAGTGATCATATTTTACTTCTTTAAAAATTGTGTATGCTTTGTTTCATTGCTTTTCAAGATAGAAAATTTGAAGAACTTCTAGCCTCTTTTTAACTTTTTTTTTTGAGTTTTTTGACTCCAGAGCTTATAGCAGAGATATAGCAGATTAAACGCTTTTATTGAGATTTCCTATATCATTTTTTAGGCATTAGTTGGCGAAACGTTTACCTTGTGCAAAAATAGAATCGGATATATACTATATATAAAATTAAAATAATTTACGTAAAGATAGTACGAAAATATTTCATACGAATTTTACGTAATATTGGAATTAATTTTGACAATGTTCGCGAAATAAAACTTATATCGACGATCCGCCCAGATATATATATACCCAATTAACAACAATCGATACAAAAATATCAGACATGAGTTACGACCGAATAAGAATTATTACTATCCTCACGGACAGGAGCAAATTTTCAGTTAGGCCTTTAGCCAAAAAAATTAACAAAACATAATAAATCGTATTTATCACAAATTCCCTAGATAAGGCTGACACCGAAAAACCTATCACACAAATTTGTTGCCCACAACATGTCGCACATGTCATCTCGTGCCCGAGTTGTGTGGAACGCTGTTCGGCGGGCTGTGAAGGTGGTTGGGGGCGTCTGCGAAAGCAAACTTGAGCCGGTACGCCTCGGCGACCAGCATGCTGATGTGCGAGTCCTCCCAGTTTTGCGTGGGCACGTTTTGTAATAGTATCATCAGGCCTTGAAAATCTCTCTCTTCCATGAGCTTATCGCGCCAGTGGAGCAAAAACGCGGCGCAGACGTACAATTGAAACGTGGCGAATCCGTCCGACTCGGCCAGATACGTATCCCAGAGCCTGATGGTGCACGAGAGCGGCAACTCTCTCGTCAATAGATTATTCATCCATCTAAAAGAAAACTGAAGATAATCGACTCCGTGCGTCTGAAGATGCTGATGCAGCGGAAGATCGATGCGACGGATGAGATCCTTCAATTGATTCACCTAAAATCGATAATAAAAATTGAACAAAACAAAAAAAACAGATAGAATAATAACGAAACGATTAATACCTTATGTTGTATTCCTAATTGTGCGAATATATAGTTATCTTGAATGCTGTCCAAAAATTTCGAGAGGCACCAGAACGAATCGGCTTCGAGGATCCGCCGCTGCTCGTCGGTGAGAGAGTCCAACGGATAGTTGTCCAAATCCTCACCGTTCGGCACAACCTCTTGCAAAAATACCATGAAAAATGGAGTGACAAGATCGTTGATACCCTGAACGTATCCGGAAGCCGGATGACGTATCGCCCATATGTAAAGAATACGTTCGAACATCATTTGCACGGTCGCTTGTTGAAATAGCGAAACCAACGGGCTCATCCTGGGGATGTCGATGTGAATCTGACGGTACGTTTCGTCGTCTCGCTCAGCTTCATAGTACTGTTTCACGAGATGCCAATAATCCAAACGCTTTCGGTCCAAAACTTCTTGACGCCTCTCAGTATTTGCAGGGAGATAACCCGATAACAGTCTCCAAGTGACGCCGCGCACCTGAAATAAATAAACCGATAAGAACACGGAAGAAGATAATAAATCTACGGCAGATTATTCGGATATTAACACATTTTTACTTAAATAGTTCTAATTTTATTATCGATTTATCTCTTTTACAAATTTCGAAGCATAAAAATAGAAATTTTATGTGTTAGGTCGGTGTTTCCCAATGGGGTCCAGGTAAACTCCCCGAGGGTCTATGGAAGTTTGAAAAGGGGTCGATGATAAATTTTATATATACGCGGTAGAAGAAACTTTTTTGTGAGATACAGTCAACCCTCCTATAGCGTTTTTTTCTAAAGCGTTTGCGGCGGTTTTTTGTATAGCGTTCCCTCGGCAGGAGCGTCATTGAAAATATAAAAATGGGTGAAATGTTTGATTTGCTTCAAATCGCAAAGAAAGTTAAAAAAACCTAACCCCAAATTTTGTATGGGTGCCTAACTTTCTAAAACGTTTTTTTTCTATAACGTGGTCCCTATCTGAACGTTATAGAAGGGTTGACTGTATTTTTTTGTAGAGCCATTGGGTTACGAAAGCCATTAACAAAATTGATTAAAGAGTTCTAAAAGTCGTCGGATATCAATATTGATTTTGAATGTTCAAATCGGGTAATATGAGCATAAAGGACCTTCCTAGAAGTGGACGAGAGCCAGATTTTGACGAAAACTCTATTTGATGCCGATCCTATCCATACTGTCAACGAATTAAGCCAGAATCTCGAATTTTCCTCGTCTATTAGTACAGTTTTATTTAAATCAGATCGGAAAAGTGGGTAAGATGCATATTATTTTTTTGCCACACGAACTATCCCCATAATTATTTATTATCACGATAACAAACCCATCATTTGTGTCATAACTTGTATAACAGGAGATAAGAAATGAATACTGTACAATATTGATAGTCGGAAAAACAATGGGTTTTAAAAAGTATAAAACTCATTCTGACCCCAAAAACAGGATTAACGTTATGCAAGGTCCTCTTGTTAAAACCGTAGCATACATCAGACCTTGCTCAACCCAACTACTATCTTTTTAGAACTATGCAGCATAAAATCTAAAGTGAGAATGATGTCATCTTACCCGATCTAGGGGGTCTCTCCTTTTTTTTAATCTATAGCCTTTATTATTATATTTTAATATTCTTTATAATTTTAATTTGTTCAAAAGTCTTTCAAGTACATCTCTGATCTTTTATTCATTGTTGTTTTTCTGCATCGTTTATTTTGTTATTCAGTGGATTTTTATATTTGCTAAAAAATCCTGATCTGAGGATCGTGACCATTTTTGTTCCGAATCTTCTTGATTTTGTTTCTATCGGATTCTCTGCATTCTGCATCTCGCATCGCAGTTACTACGGTTCTGTGGTGGTCTTCACTTGGTCGTTCCAATGAGTGGGCCGCCCTACTCCTTTCCCTGTGGCATTACTGTTCCAAGTGCGACAAGCTTTTCCATGCTTTCACTTCTTATCGTGAGATGCCCAAAGTACTGAAGAATTCTTTTGAGACATATGGTAGAAGGTCGGTTTTCTTTATCGTTATCATTTCTTTTAAAACAGACGTTTGTGTGTTTAGGTGTAAATTTTCTCTTTCATGTTCTTCTTTATGGGTCAGGTTTCTACGCCGTAATTAAAAAATGAAAATACCAAACTCTGCCCTATGTTTTTTGGTCTTTTTGGATACCTCCCTGTTTTTCCAAATTGTCGATAGCTTTGATTAAGTAAAAAAAGTCTTCAAATCTTTGGGTGAGTCTAGCTAGAACGAAGAGCCGTTAAGAGATGTCAATAAATGATTTAAAAATTGAGAGCATTCCCCTCGCCTTTAACACTTTCCAGATCTGGAAGATTAACATATGTGAATAGTTGATTATTTTTGTCGACTATCATCAGTCGAGTGTTGTCATGTGTCAGTATTAGTCATGGTGGCGATGGTGGTTTGTAGAAGGAGTTATGAGGAGCCAGGCCATTATCTGGGCCTATTCGGGGAGGTGTGTGCAATGGAAGGTAGGTGCCTGTAGCATCTGATCTGACTGTAAATTATATACCAATTGGTCATAGCCTCGTCTGATTATTATTAGTGCAATCTCCGTGTTGATAGCTCGGCTCTCGGACTCATGGCTGGCAGTCTGATCTGTATTTGAAGAGCCTAGATAACCTAGAAGACGGCTGTCACATGCCTGGCATCAGAATTGGGATGAACGTGTCTCTGCTGGAGATCCCGTAGCGTCATCCAGCGGGCAAAGACCCGCTTCAGGGTTCGAAGGCCATTTATGTATGTATCATCAGCTCGGTTTTATTCACAGACAACTCTTTTGAGCAGATCAGTCATTTGTTCTTCGTTAGGTGCTATCAATGTTGTATTGTCAGCATATCTTAGATTTAAAAAAAAAATATTTACTATTCCGACGACAGATTTAACTGTATTTTGACTATTGCAGTGTTGTTGTTCTACAGGCTTCGGATAAGGCAGACAATGGGGAAGGCCCATTTCTAGCACCTGATGATATTGTAACCGCAATTAATTTTCAAATTCCTTTGTATTTGTAGACTTTGAATAAAGTTTATTCAAGATGGGAATTATGAAGAAAAAGTGAACACAAAGGGGAGTGGGATTATGTTGTCGTCGTCGTCGGCTAATAATGACACCAAGGTTCTGGAAGATGATCTGTGACTTTTCATTTGTATTTAGGATTCATCCTGTCACGAATACCAAAGTGTTTTTGAATGTTTCACTATTATATTAATTATTATTGGCATAATAAATAATTTTAAGAGGGTTTAGTCATAGTTTTACTTATTTTAGTATACAAAAATAGACGGGGAGAGAGAAAATCCTGTCGCAGGCTCACGGAAGTAGAAAATTACACAATATTATGACAGATATTCATTAAATATGGTGAAATGAGTCCTCGGATTATGATTTTAAGACGATAGATAGGGAAATGACAGTTGCGGTATTATTAGGTTATTATATACAATTTAATAATTGCTTTTATGGGGGAGAACAATAGATCGGGGGTTTCGATTTATACGAGCGACTTAGAAAATAGTGTGTTGATAATTGAATGTTATATCGGTGGAACGAGGACACGTTAATGTCTCGCTTGCGATGACACATTGTCTGACTAATCTAGAACTGTCATATTGTATTGAATCGACTGCGGCAGAACGAAAATAGGGATGGGTTTAGAATCAGTACCTCGGCAGGCACGCCGGCCCAGCTGAGCTGCTTGAGGCCGTCCAGGTCGAGCACGGCGGCGTCGCGCAGACGGGCGAAGCGGCACAGGCGCTCGGGGGGAGGAGGCGGGGGGCGGGCGCGGTGCGCCGCCAGCACGTCCCACGCCGCCGCCAGCGCCGCCGCCGCGATATGCCGAGGGCCTCCCCGCGCCCCCGGCCCGCCGCCCCTCCCCGCCCGCCTCCTCCTCGCCCAGCTCCCAGGCGTCCGCACGGACTCCTCGAGACTGGCGGTAGGCCGCCCGCGCCACCATGGAGCCGCCCGGGCAGCATCGCCGCCGCCGCCGCCAAAGCCCCTCGCCTCGCCCCGCCCCCCGCCCCCGCCGCCGCCGCCTCCGCCTCCGGCCTCCATGCCGGCCTGGACGCGCGCCTTGCCGGCCATGACCGACCCGTCGACTCCGGCTCGCGCGGTGTTGTCAAACTCGCGAACTAGTCGAACGTCGACCAACAATAAACAAAACCGGCCGATTTATAATTATGTCGTTTCGGATCGACCCGACGGAAAATATCGTAGACGCTTTTCAATTATTTATCATAAAAATGTTTCGTAATATTTTTCCCCCCCCCTTATTTTTTATGCCGGCGAAAAAAACTGAATTGGAAAAACCGCGCGATAAATTAAATAATAATCGAAAATGTTTCTAATTCTTTGCAAAAATCGACAATAAAAATGCCCTTTGACAGTAGAATTTAAAATAATATTTTTTTATCGACATATACCAATTTTTCACTTAACTTTACCCTTTTGCATTTCAAATGAACCTTTTTGCACCTCAAATTAAACCTTCTTATCCTAATTTACATTTTCCCACTAATTATGTTTTATCAGTTTCTGGAAAAACATAAAAAACGAGTTCCGCTTTTAAAGAAACTGGTAAAAAAACGAAGTTACGGCGTTTTTATTTTTTTAAATTTAATTTTAATCGTTTGTGGAAAGATGAGTGAAACATCTAAAGTGTTGGTTTGCCAAATTTCTGTCTCGAAATTGTTCATTGCCGGATGAACCAAGTTGCCAGGCTCAAGCCCTTTGGTTGCCGAGCCTTCTGGGATTACTATTCTAAAAATGCCACGATTTTAAAAATAATAATTAAAAGTAAAAATATGTTATTTAATTTATAAATATACTGTAGCGGCGGCGTTGTATGCGTTACGCGTGTTGTTATATACCCCTGAAGCAATTACCCTTCACACGGTTTAAAATGTATTGAGTACTACGATTTCAGATCCGTCGGATCCGGCAATTCTCGCTATTATATGTGATGAAATATCCGATATATCGGATTTCGACAACCAAAGGGTTAAAACACTAGATAATGACGCTCTACGAGATGAGCCCTGGCCTCCATTAAAGCTTCAACACACACTCTGATTATGACATATGATTACGCACACGTCTATTTATATATATTGAAAAATATTTTATTTTTTAACCCGTTACCTGCCATATTTTCTTTCATTTTTTACGATTTACCTTAAAATTTTTACTTCTAGCACTTATAACTCTAATCTTATAAAACTATTGCAAATTACTTTTTATGATGATCTCGCTACAGACTCTTTTGAACGTAACTGTGTTGCCAGTTAAAGTATTCCAACAAGTACTACTAACTTCAGAGTAATAATAGTTGCGTACCCCAAATGGGGATCATGGCAGGAAACGGGTTAACTTAACTTTTCAAAGGGTTAATTTGATTTGCGGAAGGTTTAATTTGAAATGCAAAATGATGAATTTGAATTGAAAAACCCGTATATATATTTTGTTTCCTCTTCCTGCGTAAACTCGACATAATAAAAGATGCAATCGTCATGTAACGAATTTAGTTATAAACGATACCCTACGATTATCGACGGTGATAAAAATTAAATAAAATATTTACCATTTTATTAACGATTATTTGTACGAATCGCTATGACGTATTTTCACTTAGGCAACGTATAAGGCGCGCGCCTGGGGCCTCATTAATTCGAAGGGCCTCAAACTTCATCCCTCAGAAGATTTTTTCCTAACAATAATTTAAAATTGAGCAGTATTCCCTAAATTGAATCGACAAATGAATAACGCCGGTTATGGCATGTTTTCAGATGGCTACTCTACTCTAATGGTCATATTTCGAAACATATCCCCTGGGTGTTCTGCTGACCACCATGATCCATGGATTCGGGTATGTAAGCGACCTTCGAGCAAAACGAATCAAAGCAACGGGGCCCTCGGCATACGTCCCTTCCAGCAAGGGGCCTATGAATTTTTTTAACAATCATAAATATTTATAACGTCGAGATCACTAATATATATAGACACGTATTTTAGCATCTATTTTTTTTTAAAAAAATAGCATTTAAAATGACAAATTTTAGCATCTATTTAGCGTTTATTTCTTAATTACGAATTTGAAGTTAAAAAGTCTAATTTATACATAATTTTTTAAACAATATACAATATATTGATATAAAAACATTTGAAATTAAATAGAAATACAGGAATACACCGATTAAAAATGATATAATGATTAAAAATTATTAAAGTTTATCATCGAGCATGTTTCTATTGATGTTGTTAATGTTGTAAACAAAGGTAAGTTTCTTATTACCGATATCGTTTCATCAATTTGGAAATTACATCTACTTCCAGCTACATGCGGGTTGAACAGATGATTTAAAGTTTCATAAAAAACACATTCGTTTTCATGTATATTTAAATGTGAGTCGAGATTTAATAAACTTTTACGGGAAACCGACTTAAGAATATCTAATGTGAATTCTAGTTTGAATTGTGTTCGTCTGTTTCAAGTAAACTGGGTTTCCATAGGCAAAATGCCACCTATGTTATAACCGAGAGATCGATATATGGAAAAATTCGCATCTATTCGCAATTATATCGCATTTATCGCTTTTATCGCTTCTATGTCGCATTTATCGCAAAATGCGATAATCACGTATCTCTACTAATATCGATCATCGAGAAGCTAATAAAAAAATAAGAAGGAGAAAAAACGATAAAAATGAAAAATTAAATTTTGTTTTTCTTTCTGTCTCTTTACATAAATTCATGTAAAATTAATTATATATCCAAAACTTTGCAAATTGTGTAAAAAAACCGATATTATTGATAATATTTTGAGGGGTGGGGGGGGGGAGCTCAAAATTGAATTACGCCTGTCTCCTCTCGAGTGCTAAATCTGCCCCTGAGTCAACCCTTCTATAACGCTCCCTCTTAATCGCCGTCTTCTACAAAATGCCCGGTCAACCAAAGGGCATTGATCTTTTTTTCGCTAGAAAATGTATTATCTATTTATAAAATATTTGATTTGACTTTGAAAATATTAGCATTTAGTAGAAAACAGCGATTTAGAGGAAGTGTTATAGAAGAGCTGACTGTATAATATCATCAACTCGATCTGCATTGCACTTTGCTTTGCAAAAGTCCAAGGATCTTGTAATATATAATCTCCTCAAGTCCTTAATAGAATACCTCTTTCTGTTTGCACTTGTCTATTCTATGTATCCAAGTCTTATTTTCTATCATCATCATTTGCTACCCATAAAACGCTCACTCGTTGAGCATATGGCCTTATCTGACTACCAAATAATCAAAACTCAAAGCCAAAGAATATGTAACTCACAGGTGACATAAGGGCTCCCCATTTATGTCCATACCACAGATGCTTGTCGCTTTTGAAATAGGTTTTATATAATCTGTACATTTTATAAACCACTATTTTAACTTTTACTCTTCGATTTTAAAACAGCAAAAAAATAAATACGGCGACACTATTTATTTTATTCAACATTTATTGAAATAAACTACTTTCAATGTCTATTTTATTATTACAATATTTAAAAAAAATCATGTAACACATTTATAAACCACGTTTATTTCATACATGAACAATTTAATATGAAAACCAATCGAAACATCTAATATATATTTAAAAAATGATGCGTCGAACATCATCAAGTCTATAGAGATTAATTTATACGTCACGTTACACATACTATGCTAATCACTAACAGTCAAATAATCCTCTAATTTTTATATTCAAAAATATAAAAATTATAAAACAAATCGTCTTCAATCTCATGCGGAATAACTTTATTCCCTACTCTATGATTGGCCACAACAATGAAATATTTTTGCAAAGTGTATAAAAAATTACTGTAAATTGTGTAAAAATTATTTTGGAAGTTTCGGTCTATTTCCTTTTGCCGAATAAAAATGTCTACCAGTTTTCTGCGTAACGACCGCTTGCGTTAAATTTATCTCTCTCCATTCGGCCTCTAATCGTACATACACACCTCCTGTAATATAATACACATTTAAAAATAGTATATCGTTATTTAAATCCATTTTAAATGCTAATCCGACCTAATGGTTGTAATTGGCGAGACTGTGGAGCTGTCGCTCGTCTCGTAAGCAAGGTACGCATCTGTCGAGCGGCCCGTTCCTCAAACTGCCTCTGTTGGTCTTGATTGCTTCTAGCCGATAGAGCAGTCGCCCATTGTCGACCCCCCATTCCGGCGCGTCTACAATAATTAAAACCAATAAAATTGTCATAATTTCATTATTATAATTATAGATCTATACCGTCTTCCAAAAAATCTCGGTCTACGTCGAACCGGTCCTCGTCTATGTGCAGGCGATCGCGGAGGACTGCTCTCTTCGCTATGACTAGATTCAGCACTGGAAGATTCAGATTCTTCCATATCACCGCTATCAGATGACGATATATCTTTGAGACACGCGTTGTTCTTCGAATCCTTTGAATTATTCAATACGACAGGTTGCTATAAATATGCATAAAATAAATAAAATTCAATTGAAAATATATCAAAAGACAGAATTTAACTATGCGTACTATTGCTATCTGTTTAAAATCCTTATTCAATTCCACGTCTACGGTATTGGCGTTGTTGACGTTGGGCATTGAATTGGATACGGCCATCGACGCAGAATTATTGCATGAATTAATTTGTGTCATTGAAACTGTCCTCGTAGTCGATGCTATCGGTACATCAGATTGTGGAAGTTTATTACTGACTATTAAAATTTAATATGTCATTAAAAAATATATTGCATTATTTAAAAAAACGTTATTAACGAATGTAGACATGTACATTGAACTTTGGTCATCGTTGATCCGGAGTAAAGTTTTCCCAATAGACCGAGCGGTTGTCGCGGAGGGGCTAATTTCAGTCCGTCCCACCAAAATATTTCTTTTCCGGCGAGTCTACCGCTCTCCTCTCCGCTTTCTAATATAATACAAATGTCAATTTATTCATTAAACGACGTTAACTTATTATATATTTTATTTAAATAATCTCCTACCTCTGGCAACGAGTCTTGATAAGCGCTCGGGAAATATTAACTGCGGGGGTTCCATTGAAATAATATCCTTAAAATCGTTATATACGGCGTATATGGCTATATCGTAATCAGACTTTTGTTCGGGGCAGTGCTCACGGAATTGACATCCTTGCTGCAGAATGAATAGCACATTTTAACAAGAGCAAATGTTACATTTACGATCGATACGTTTACGTACTGTATTATTGTTGAGAACTTGAAAACGGTAAGCTCGTTCTCCGCAACAAGGATAGCGTCCGATCGGAAGACAAGTGGATCGAGTCGGCTCTAACGTAAAAAATTGCGGCATATCCGCATGATAACAACACCAATCCATCTAAATATACAGGAATTAGCATGAATTTATTAATATATTAACCATTTACTATTAAACGCGTACCTGATGAACGGGAAAATAATTATCGCACGTAGTACATTTCAAGAAATGGCATTCTCCCCACAGTCTCCAATATACTTTACGCCATAATTTCATTTCGTTGTATAGATTAGTAATATATTCGCTCAGATTCCAGCAGAGATCTCTACGAAGACGTAAAATCGACGATTGAATTTAAAAATTATTTATTGGAGAATGCACAATGATATACCTTGTGTGGGAACTAATAATATTTCCGCGGCTATCGATGCTCATACTCGATGGTACGCATGGAATATAATCGGCAATTTGTCTAGGCAAGAGTTTATCACACCTGAAATGCAATTTTATCATTATCAATCTTATTAGTCTACCGGAAAGTTCTGTCCGATAAAGTCATCTTGAGTTTCAGCATCCAAAAACCGGTTCGTTTGAGACATATATGACCATCCCTTTTCACCATTGTATTAATTACTACATGTGTGTTGTTCTAAATTTAGAGGAACAAAGATTTTAACACTTTCTTAAACATGTCTATTAAAGTTTATTTAGCAGCATCGCTTTTTGTATGAATTGATGGAAATGCTATGGAACCCTGTAACAGTTTGGTGAACATTTTTAAGATATAGTTTCCTACGGAACGTACGGAAATTCAAAACAGCAAATTTACTTTAATGACAAGTCACACTCTGGGAAATCTCTGATCGATGACGATATAGGACGGATCTGCCATACTCTCTCAATCTAGCATGATCTGATTTATCAGATCCCCGTTGTTCCTACAGACCCCCGTCGTTCCTACAGACCCTCGTCGTTCCTACAGACCCCCGTCGTTCCTACAGACCCCCGTCGTTCCTACAGACCCCCACGAGTCCTTGTGACCGTTGAGAGGGTCTGTGGAAAACTAAAATTAATTTGGGATTACTTGGATAACGCCAGGAGTCCGCAAAAGATTTAATAAAAGCAAAATGATTGTTTAATTTTCGATACAGACAAAACTTGGAGCGAGGGCAATGCTCTCAATTTTTAAATCATTTGTTGTCAAAACTTAACGGCTCATCATTCTGGCCTCACCCAAAGATTTGAAGACATTTTTTACTTGATTATATCTTGAACCCTTTTACAAATAAATCCACAAAAGACGAGCTGAAACCAATGTTTGAACAAGTTTGAATTTTAGTTACAAAAACAGATACCAATTTTACATCCTGCATTATTGGTCATTGTACAGAACACTACATATCTGGAGACGGTTAAAGAATTTCTATATCTCGGATCACTACTTACTAATATCGGAAATTGTGAGCCAGAAATAAGAAGTCGAATAGGGAGGGCTAAAAATGAGATAATAAAGCTATCAACAATTTGGAAAAACAGGGGGAAATCCAATAAGACTAAAAAACGTTCAATGCAGAATCTGGTATTCTTAGTTTTTAATAACGGCATAGAAACCTGGACCATAAAGGAGAACATGAAAAATAAAATTGACGCCTTTGAAATGTGGTGCTGGTGACGTCTGCTGGAGAATACCATGGACCGCTAAATGCACAAACGTGTCTGTCCTAAATGATATGGGTAACGACAATGTTGAAAAACTTTCTACTACACGTCTCAAAAGGATTCTTTGATACTCTGGACATCTCGCCAGAAGAAACAATAGCCTAAAGAAGCTCATCGCGCTTGGAAACGTATAAGGATGCAGGCGAAGGGGCAGGTTCCCCACCCGCTTGAGTGATCAAGTGAAGACCGCCACGGGTTCCACTTTAGTAGCTGCAATATGAGATACGAAATACAGAGAGTTCTGGAGAACCAAAATCAAGAAGATTCAGAACAAGAATGGTCACGATCGTCAGACTAAAGAAGAAATACAGAAGCTGTTTTAATTGCTTTCCCGTCTTTCTATTTAATAGAAGAAAAATAATTCAGTTAATACTGGTTTAATATCAAAATGTTTTATTTACATCTTATTATTATGTCACTATTTATTATTCAAGACATCAAAGCTAAATTTATAATATTTCTATCATGCAGTTATGTAGAATTATTTTACTTGGGAGTTCATGGTCAGGTTTTTGCTATTCGAAAGGGTCCATGGGCATAGTAAGTTTAGAAAACACTATTCAAGAGAAATGGAATTCACAAAAATACCATTACGATGTGAAGAGTACATTAGTAGCGATGTAAATTATATTGTCAAATAAATATTAATAAATGTATTATTTTCTTTGAATACAAAAACGAACAGAACTTTCCGGAAATAAAATAATATATAAAAGATTGAATAATTGATTATTATTAAAACGTACTTGCTGCATTTGTAAAGTGTAGCGAGTGATGCGTAATGGCCTCTCAACGTTTCAAAAACAGGTTCGCCGAGTGATAATATCATTTTACAAAATAACCGCGATTGAATTTTATCCTTTCTATCTTTTATTCCTTCTAATTCGGAATTTGTATACATTGCTCCGAGTCTATATAAATGTTATTATCATAAATTTTCATTTCATTCATAATTAATTTCAATAATACAAAATGTATATGAAACCTTGTAAGAATTGTATCGTTTAAACAGGCTAGATTAGTATTTGTTTTAACGATATCGCTTAAATTACTATGGCAGTACATAAGGCAGTCGTGTAAAAGAGGATCCATCTGAAAAAATATATTATACGATATAAATTATTCTCGTTTCGATGATTTACGTATGGTATTTACCTGGAGGAAGGATGCCGAGACTAAAATTGGCACTACATTCGTCGGATCAAGTTGCGGCCAATCTGCGGCGAGTATCGAATCTTTCTTCACCCAACGCATAAGCCAATCAAATATCTGAATATCACAATGAACGGATATATCCATGTCCTCTAACTTTTGTCCGGATGTGACGTCTGCAAAGTATCCCATTTTCGATACCAACAATTTTTGCGGACACTTAAAATCTTTCTTCAGTCCCTTTACTTCGTCGGAAACATGAATTTCTACTTCTCCGCTGAAAATATATTATATTTACATATGCATATCTTAAATTAAATAAGATGTGATACATACTCTCCTTTGCTGAAGAATTTTTCACCTCCCGTCGATGATTTTCTTCGATTTATACGCGATGCGTTTGGCTTTTCTTTATTCTCAGAATCATTTCCTATTCCTATGACAAATAATGTTAAAATTAATGAATTTTATTTTAATATGACATGTTTTAAATGTTACCGCTAAAAGTTGTAGATTTTTTGGTATCGCTTCCCGCTCCCGCAGATTTTTTGATAATCGGTTGCTGACCACTCGTTTGTTTAGTCGATTTTGATTGACCGACCATATAAGGTAATACAGAATCCAAAATACCTTCGTTTAATATCTGAAAATATATTAAATAATTCGAATCGAACATAAACGTGATTAATAAATATTATATTTACATCGGACAGTTTTGATTTTAAAACAGAGTCGATGAAGTTTTCTTCCGGATCCGCTTTCGGGTCTTTTTTATTCGTCATGAATTTTCTGTTGATAGTGCACACGGAATTTCTACGCAGCTCTCCTGTAATTTATCGTACGCATAATTTATTTATTTATCTTATGTGAGATGAGATTGTTTTACCTTTTTTTCCTTTAGCCGAATTGATTTGATCCGTGTCCGTCGATGATAAACGGCTCGAAGGTCCATCGACACGTTCCAACGCTGAAGCTCCTTCCGATCCACGTCTCAATGCTAGATCGTCAAAGCCGATTGGTAAATTCTCCATCAATATCTTGATTACTGGGTTTTTTTCCAACTCATCCCAATCCACTATCGGTCTATTGATCTTATCGGCATTGCCTTCAACGCTCTCGTATACCTGATACGCTGTACGCATAAAATCAAAGAAATCCTTTTTCGTTGTATCGCAGAGAATATTAGATTTTTTACAACTATTTTGGATTTCATCCGTGGATATCGTTTCTTGGATGTTGTTAATGTTGTTAATAGGATTCTCATCGTTAATTTTATTCTCCATTGCTGTGTTACTTTAAATTATGCATAATGAATTATGAAAAAACAACTTACAATAATAAATAATATATCATTTATTTATATTCCAACCATTAAAATAATATTATTTTGAATATATTTTATCACAAATGAATTATCAATATATTCAGTAAAAGCTAATTTGCATAATTTACCTATTTATTTTACTCCTGATGCAATGATTCTTTTGGTTATGTCAATCATCACATTGTCTGAGATTTGTAAGTCATTTTTTTATAAAAACAACAAGATTCGTTGAACACGCACAGTCTGTTTACTTGGAAAAAAGCATAGCTATAGTAACAAGCCAGTCTTCACGTGTTACTATCATAGGGTGACCATGCTTCCTACAGGTACAGATTTAAAAATAATATTAATTAAATATTAGAATTATATTATTAACATATCAATCGCAATCGATACAAAGATAATAATGAGAGACACCAGCGTAGAAACATCTGGGACCATGCTTAACTTTAGCGGCTCTAAACCAACGGCGTCGCCCGATGGGGTATATTTACTATGGAAAATAGTACCCAAGCATTTCATGCCAAAAAATGGATTATACTAAGAATAAAAATAGTTGTTCATCACATGCTTCATAATTTGGTCAATATTTTGTATTTTTTTTTACTAATCATTATGATGCGTAAGTGATGCGCGAACTCGGCGATGTCCCGCCGCAGACCGAGGCACGCCGCCGTCTCAGAGCTCTCACCACACTTGTCACTAGAACGGTTTCACTCGCACTTGCACATCATAGCGGATGCGAGCGAGAAAAAATATCAACAGAAGTGATTATTGTTGTTTTACATTTTTTTTCTCGCAATTGCCGACAATGAATGTCAATGATTATCCATAATATTTATTCTTTAGATATTTTTAGACAAATACAAACAGTTTGTGACATGTAGGATTTATATTAAAAGAGTTATTCCTGAAAAATCAAAAACTTGGGGTAACCAATATACCTCATTGGCACAGCTAAGAAAACAATGGCTGTTGTTAGAATGCTATTCATGAGAACGGATATTATTTTCAATCTCTGTCGAGTGTTAATTAAATACGAATTGGCCCTAGCCTCGTCTGATTATTATTGTTACAATCCGCACGTTGACAGCTCGGCTCCCGAGCTCATGGCTGGCGACCTGGCCCGTATTTGAAGAGCCTAGATAACCCGGAAGACCCGGAAGTCCTGACATCAGCGTTGGGACGAACATGTCTCTGCTGGAGATCGCGTAGTGTCCTCCAGATGGCAAAGACTCGCCTCAGTAATAGAAGACCACTTATGTATGTATGTATGTATGTCAACCAGAAGGATCACGACATTGACTTACGTTAACACTTTATTAAAGAACGTTCGAACTGATTTTCTTGATAAATATATCATTCTATTTTCGAAAACATATTTTCTCCTCGTATTCGACGACAAGTTAGAAATATTAATATACAGGCAAACTTCGATTTTCGTACACAATTGTTTCCTGAAAATGTGTGCGAATGTTGAATGTTCTAAAGTAGAGGGATGTAAAAAAAACATAAAAAATTCAAATTTTTAAATATTAACTCAGAAACCCATCCTTTTTTTTATTTAATTTTCAAATGACTGGAATCAATTCTTTCCCATTCAATACAATCAGCCCTCCTATAGCGTTTCCTCTAAATCGCTGCTTTTTACAAAATTCCCTTGTCAACCAAAGAGCATTGACCTTTATTTCGCTCGGCAATGTATTATAGATTTGCGAAATATCTAAATTGACCTTAAAAGTATTAGAATTTTGTAGGAAACAGCGATATACAGGAAACGTTATAGAAGGGTTGACTGTACTCTTTGATTTCTGTTTAATAAACTAACATTGGCTTCAATTTTAAATCAGCAGCTAAGTTTCCATCAAGAAGGAATGTCGATCGGTTTTTGGAAGATTTTTATCTGATTCTTCCTTCAATAAAAATGTACGATTAGGTATTTTTTTTTCAAAAATAAAACCGTTTCGTCTAAAGAAGAATATTCTTCATCTATAATAATGTTGGTCAATGAGGAAATAAATTCTTTTGTAGCATATTTATCCGCATCAGCCGATTCTCCAGTCCATTTAATATTATTTAAAGACTACGCCTCATTTTAATTTGTGGAATCAGCCATTACTTGCTTGAAACGCGGTGTTAGAATCTTCATTTAATCTAATCTTCCAAGTCTTCATGCAAAATAAGATATTGGCTTAAATAATTGAAAAACTCAAAGGGACATTGTTTTGATTATGTAATTAAAAATCTCACGAAATACATTTTTAAATCAAAATCTTGAAATCCGTACACCGTTTGACCGAAGGCAAAATAAATCATTGTCACCATAGCTCTGGTTTATTATCGATCAAACAAACTTATACCGGAACATAAAATCCAGACAACCCAAAATGTATTTACAGTGTAACCATATTGCAATGTAAAACTGGAAATCGATATAATAATTGAAATAATTCTACTGTTTGAGAGCTTAGGGTCCATTCTATTCATGCAGGCGGTGAATCTTTGAACGATTTTTTTTATTCCCATACATTTTAAAGAATGGTCATAATTCTTTGAACTCGATGAATATGCATTCTGATTTTGGTGCGATGTTAAAATGTGTTTGCTTTGTTTAATTTAAGTTAAGAATTAACAGATGTGACAATTTTAGAATTTATTGACAGTTAAAACCGCTTCTTGTATCCTTGTTTCTGTTGGTCGACCGAAAAGTGGTCGCAATTCGTCACGATTATTTAACTTGATTTAACACGGATACTGATATGAGTAAACTGATGATCCAAAAAAAATATATCCCTAAATGTGTATTTTTAATTAATAAATTACGGATTTTCGTAAAAAGATATTTATTTAAGCATGTAAAACCATAAAGTAAACCACTACTATGACTAGCAATGTCAAGATACATCAGAAACAACTTTACCAATCCAACTAAAGAAAATTGTAACATCCCCAAAATTAAATCAAATCTTGTATTATTAAAAACAAAAGAAATCATATGACGCAGTGGGGTGGATCATGAATTTTATTGCCAAAAATCTATAACTACTTTTCCATTTAAGATAGAATTATGAAATTTAGAATCAATATAGGTGAATATATATTCTTTCATATCTAATAATAAAATTTGCAAAATCATCAATTACCAAAATTGACTCTAACGCAGATTCACAACCCCTCAAGCCATTAACAGACTTCACTCTCTTGATCATATAGAAAATGGATTCGATATCTGCAACTCTTCCAGTACGATCTTGATTCCAATGATGATTGACGACCAATTGTTCCAATTATCTGCCAGGAGTACATAACCATTGACCCTAACCAAGGCCAAGCACCTGGCCACCTTGGCCCACAAAACACAGTTTCTAGGCGTCAATGATTCCAGATGTACTTTACGCATAAAATGCGCGTAAGCATTCCCTCTGGAACAACGATGTCTTTCTCTTCGCCCTCTCGACGCAGAAGTTTCCCGACGCCCGACGATGTTAAAATTTTACGACCCATTTTTTTAACGTCATGAACAAGTCATTGGCCCAGATGTAAAGTTATTGCCAAAACACCGATGATTTCATAGATTATCGCGGTTCAAACGGTCGAACTTTTATGAAGTGCGCACATAAGATTAAATTGACCACACGTTGATCACCTTTCCGTTAGTCTCCTGGCCAACACGATGCCATCCTCCCATAGTTGCACAGTTCGATAATCTGTTGACTTGTCTCCCGAACGCTGACCACACGAACGTCCCCAATCCCTCACTATAGTCTCTCTCCACACTGCCCAATGCTCACTGGCACCCATCATAGCTCCTCCTCTTCGTAACTCTTCCGCCCTCGTGTTGGCACCTGGCGATGGTCCACCTTGTCTGCTGCTGATGATGACGATTTCGTATGGCTTTTACTTTGCCATTCTTCGCGTGCTCGTCGTTGTTGGAGTTTCCTCCGACATTTCGGAGCACACCAAGAACATTAGTTGGCTACGTAATCCAGATGCAGGTTGACCCACTAACGGGCCAACGGTGCGCGCGGCGATAGTCTAAAGCAGCCACCGGGTGCGGCATTGCTTCCATCCGAACGAGCTTCCTCGTTGCCTGGGAACCGAAAGGACGGAGCGAGTTTGTAGGAAGCGAAAATGTGATGGGAAACGGCTCGAGGAACTATCCCGGCATTTGCCTTTGAATGGCTAGGGAGCTGTCGTGTTTCTTCTCTCTTGAATGTTCTCTTCGCCAAGCGCCTTCCATTAAATATCCATCACTTCTGACACCAGTGTAACGTGGGAGCCTCTCAGGATCCGAAATGGATATAACGGAGGACATGACGAGACACAAAATTCATGGGGAGACAGAGCATCTTTATTCATCGTAAACAATAGCGGACGAATCAAGCAGCCGGCCAGTTACGGTAATGCCTTATTTAATGGGTTATCACATCGAAGAGGAGGAACACACAATATATAAATGATAGCAGTCCACTAATAAAGTGCGCTGCTTTCTATCCGAGAAGGCTATCGCCTTCTTACATGGTTGACTGTTTAAAAATGACTCTCCAACTCTGGGGCATTTATATATAAACTGAGGGTTTCTTCGGGGAAACAATGCTTGCCCTTGTCTTGATCCATGACACGTGTTGGTTAGGTCAATGAACCCGATAGATCTAAAACTATGGGACCTTGCTCCTGTTGTATTAAGCAGTACCTAATTTTGATGCGTAGTATAGCATAGCACTTTGAGAGCCGGGATCCTTCTAGAACCATATTCGGGGTAATGTCTCCATACATCGAATAAGTCGTCAGCTCCATGAAGTAGCATCATTAGCTCACTGCCAGATTGCTCTACATATGTCATAGACCAAGCAAACCGATTTTCGAGCTTTCCTCCGATGTTACAATTCTAAAACTAATAAATTTGAAACTTTTATTTGAACTGAACAATATATAAAATGAATTGCTATATAAATGCCATCCATGGCCAAGAGAGGGAAACTCTTCTCAGAGAAGAGAACAAACGAATACCGAGACAAACCCCCTCCTACTTGACTGGACACAGTCGAGAGGGTAAAATCAGATACCAACAAGATAGAAGATGTACGTCCAATGCCAGCAATGGCCAAGAGAGGGAAACTCTTTACAAAAAACCGCATACCAAGACGGCTCGGGTCCCCGCGGTATGTACACGTAAGGAGAGCCCTCACGTCACGTGTGAAACTCAGGTTCCTTTGGCCTCAACTACCATGCGAGAATTTGGTAAGGTCACATCTTAAACTTCAATATTTTAACTGTTATTTGGCATTTTTCTGAAATCGAATTTTGGTAAAAAGCATTTTTGACAGTTAAATTCATGATCCACCCCATAGTGCGACGCCATTTTGTGTGCTTCCGAGCGTGTATATATATATTTTTAATGAACAACAACCATAACAACTTTTATAATGTCCAGATTTATTAGTAATATATAAATGATTATTTATATTATCGCGAAAAGCTACGTATCAAATTAATATATTAACGTCAAAAACTTTTTGGTCAACCGACCAATCCTATTTCTAAATTTCCAAATTAAGTAGGATCTTAAGATTTTTTTTAAGTTATTCGACAAGTTCGTGCCTTTTTAAAAAAAAAATCTATTCATTAAGTCGTCAAGCTGTCTAGCTGCTCCATTAGACGTACCGACGCCGAAATCCCATGTGTACATCTCATTCTATAGTTGTAAAAAAGAACGACACCCTGACCATTGCAATAAATCATCCATTCGTGGCCGATCCTGTCGACAAATAGTTTCTAATATTACACATAATTAGAGACACGTATTTTAGCATCTATTTTTTAAAAAAAATAGTGTAGCGGTCACAGGTTGAGAATGCCTGGATAGGCGGATATCGGGACGCAAGAATTTTAAGTTAAAAAGTCTAATTTATACATATTTTTTTTAAACGATATACAATATATTGATATAAAAACATTTGAAATTAAATAGAAAAACAGGAATACACCGATTAAAAATGATTAACGTTTATCATCGAGCATGTTTCTGTTGATGTTTATGTAAACAATTAAGTTTCTTATTACCGATATCGTTTCATCAATTTGGAATTACATCTACTTCCAGCTACATGCAGGTTGAACAGATGATTTAAAGAGTTTCACGCCGACACATTCACGTTTCATGTATATTTAAATGTGAGTCAAGATATAATAATAAACTTTTACGGGAAACCGGCAGAATATCTGTTAATTCTAGTTTGGTGTGTTCGTCTGTTTCAAAGTAACATAGGTTTCGACGAAATGCCACCTATGTTATAACCGAGAGATCGATATATGGAAAATTTCGCATCTATTCGCAATTATATCGCATTTATCGCTTTTATCGCTTCTATGTCGCATTTATCGCAAAATGCGACAATCACGTATCTCTACACATAATGTATTAGAAACGATCTTTATGGATTTATTAGTAATTTTTTTAAATGCAAATTTATTAGTGTGATGTGTAAACAACGAATGATTAAAAAATATTACCGATTTGTTCACTGTTTCCTCGTATAATACGGTTTCAATATTACACGATCGGTGAATTGCGACATACCTCCATAAAAATATTAAATATAAGCAGTAGCGGCTCATGGGTAAAATATTTGGGGCTAAAATTCGCCTTCCAAATTTACAAAATCTTAACGATCTGTCATAACTTATTTAGTATTTATTATAACTATTATAATGCGGTATGTATCCCTCGAAAAAAGAAGGTCGATTTACTTGGCAAAGCACTTCTTCAAGCTGTTGGTTGGCGCAGTACACAACCCCCTTGTACTGTGCGGGTTGCCCTTACCTCACTACCATCGAGCTCGTTCGCATGTGTTTTTTCTTCCGCCAAATGCGAGGACAGGTGCTCTCAGACACTCTCCCGTAACCAGAGCTATTACTTAGCTCAACCATTTGCCCGAACATGTGGTTGTTTTGGTATCGCTATTTCGTTGATCTTTTGTATGAGATTTTATAATTTCATATAACGGACCCACTAATGACGGTTTTTGTTTTTTTTCCTTTTTAACATATACTAATAAATACGATAATACAAATAAATGTATTGATTGCCAGCCCTGTCCTGTGTACACGAGAACTACGGTTTACTTTTCAAGTTTATTGTCTTCATATTCATCCATTCGACTACCCAAAATGCATAATAGCCGTGAAGTTTTAGAGAAATGACATGTTGGCCGTTAGATCACAATATTTATGGTTTCTCCTTATTTTACGTCGTAATAAAATCCCCATTTTTTTAATCTCACGTCATTAAGAACTTCAAATTTGTCTAATAAGGTTTTGAAGAAAAATATCCAGAGTTGAAAAAGTTAAAAAAATAATTTGTAATCGTGTTGTACAAAAATATGCCGTGTTGAATAAAACTGTGATATACAAGACCGATATGTGTTATGCAATGTAAACTTTGTTTTTGTAACGTGTCGAAATTTTTTTTATCGCATTCGGTAAAGAAATTCAATAGTTTAGGTATTCGAGCACATTTAAAAAAATATAAAAAATTGCTCCACAGTATATAAATAGAATCTGTATTCGGAATCTGCGGTTATTTTACTGAGAATATAGGGCTAGCATGCATAAGTTACGTTTGCGAATAATAAGGTCATAAAATATTTATATTTTATATATTTTTTTAAACTAATTTACATCCTTGAGATTGTTTGAAACGTTCGTTATTTCTATGCAAACTTATTAATTCATTCATAATGATTCATTGGTAAGTTAAGTACACTCATCCCTCGATTAACGCGGTAGATACGTTCCAAAAGAAAACGCGTAAATCGAGACTCCGAGTTCATACAAAAACGGAAAATAGGTTCCAGAGAATAAAAATCCGCATAAATCGAGTTCATATAAAGTAGGGGTATGGGTTCCAGAAAACCGCGTAAAACGAGTACATTGTATATGCATACACATATATCAGCATAAGAAAAGAGAATTTTATTAAGAATTAGATTTAATACCTCGGCATAAATTTAAACATGTTTATAGTTAAAAGCATAATTATATAATTGTAATTTTATTATTCCGCCTCCTCGCTGCTATATTCTAATTCAACCATTTTTTTCTTTTTGGTAGGCTCGACCGCTTAAAAGTGAAACCGCGTAAATCGAGGCATGAGTGTATAATACATAAACACGCAATAGTGTGTTACCCAATATCTTGAAAATAATTCTGTTGATCAAATAGAATAGGTTAGAAGAATTAGCCGATATTATTGGTTACATACACTAAGTAAATTTCATTATTAGTGAACATCCGGAGTTTTTTCTAACTGATTTTTAAAATGAGGACTTTTTGTTATGTGTTTGGGCATTTTTTGTATCCGCCCTGGTCACAACGAGTGATGCTTTTTGGTTAGGTAATGGGAGTAAAAAATAAAATTCCGTATTACTTTAAACCAGTGGCGTACGGTGGACTTATTTATTTATTTATTTAAAGACAATGCGTGATTGGCATTACAGAATGACCCAGTTCGCCAATCACGCATAACACATAATAATACATGAGAAAAATATATAACACAACAACAACATATATTACAATAAATTGAAGAAAAGAATTATAAAATTTCATTTGGATATCAACAAAACGGCTATATTTGACATCGAATATGTCACATGTTCAAAACCGTGGTTGAAACAGAGTAATAGCTCTGGCTACCGGAGAGTTTCTGAGTGAGCCTGTCCTCGCCTTTTGGCGAAGAAAAAAAAAGCCACCCACGTAGAACGGGTTCGATGGTAGTGAGGTGGCGCCCATAAGGACAACTCACTTACGAGGTACAAGAGGGTTATGTACTGCGCCAACCAACAGCTTGAAGAAGTGCTTTGCCATGTAAATCGACCTTCTTTTCTCGAGGGTTATATACCCCAGGCAACCCTGCGCCCATGCGCTGGGGTATAAACTTGGGTAGAATCCAAATTCCCTCATGAAGAGATGATACCTATTCTTCTGTATCTTATCTACTCTGAGGGAATTCGAGGCGTCAAAGGCGCCCATATAATGAAATCTGATTTAAGCAAGTTCCGAACTAATATATCGTATAGTGCTCGTATGGCTAAGATGCTACGTATGTGGTGAGAATTTCTCAAGATGAAGTCCAACATTCTTGAAGATCTTATACACACATGTAAACTAAATTTTAACTTAGAATCAAACAAAATACCCAGATCTTTAACAGACGATTGCTTAGGAAGAGTTACGTTCCCAAGACTGTAATTAAAGATGATGAGCTCTTTTGATCTAGAAAATGTCATTGTTTGACACTTTCCAATACTTAATGGAAGACGATTTAGTATTGACCAATCGTGCAAAGAATCAATGTCCAGCTGCAACGAAGGGCATCTTCCACTGAAGTAATAGATCAAGAAATGTTTTAAGTCTCGTCTGCGAGAAAAGTGAAGGTACATTGAAGGACACTATGAATATGTTTATAGTAAATATTAATAAAAGGTCCTAAATTTGATCCCCTGCGGAATACCGGAAGGTGTATTGTATGTATACGACGTTTGGGAGTCGTATTTCACATATTGTTTCCTCTCTGAAAGGTAACTCGAAGAAGCGTGCAGAAATTATCCGATAGCAGAAACTGTCTAGTTTCAGAATGAGTCTGGCATAGTGTTTTATCAAACGCTTTCAGAATGGTTGTGAATAGCGTCGACTTGAACCCCCAGCGTCAATGACTTAGACACAAAGTTTGAAAAACCGAAGGCCGAGCTGTTGAGCGTCGGAGCCGAAATCGTTGCTCATCGATAATTCTACTTTCAATATGGTTAAATGTATTTATGCAGAATCATCTCGAACAACTTGGCAGGTCCGGATAGAACAATAATTGACAATATTCGATTTATCTCCTTTTTTAAATATGGAGTAACTTTCGAAACTTTCCACATGTCTGTAAATGGGGACGGTTTTAGCGATAGATTGAAAATATGACGAAGAGGCTCCGTTATTCCAACTTGACATGTTTTTAAGACGAAAGAAGCTATACGATCGGGTCCAGCTGATCGTTTCGAAATTAATTTTCCAAAAGCAAACGTCATTTGAGCTTTGTCTACGGTGTCGATGATTAGCTGTGGTGCATTCGAATAGTAGTACTTGATGTGGTGTGTGCAGAATGTGGAAAAAAAATACAGTTTTTTCTTAATGAATTTTATTATTATTTAGAAATTAATTGTATTCTTCGTTTATGCGACATAAATCTATATTTTTTTTACACATTCCGCACAACCAACAGAAACACCACCGTACGCCCCTGCTGTATACAGAAGGTCGCTTTTCGTTTACTGCGTAAAGCTCTATTTGGCGCAGAACTGTATTTATGGCGCTGGTCTATATTTTTTACTCGATTCGAAAAATAAACGACACCCTCAACGTTATCGACTATGTTTTGCATTTCTCTTTTCAGGTATTTGAATATCATCATCAATCGATTGATGAAAATCATTTAAAGTCTCCATAATTCGATCGATTGCCGATTCAAAATTTTCGAAGGCTCGTGCAAACGTGTTTCGCACACTTTGTAGACAAGAGTTCAAATAAATATTAATAAAAACGATTTCCATTTGATGTTTATATGTGGATAAAATTTATTTTTGTTTAATTTCGCAATAAAAGATTAGATAATTCTTATTATTTTCTTGGTTCGACCTCACTGTACTAAAAATATATATTATTATTTATACACCTATCCCTCGATTTACACGGTAGATAAGTTCCCGAGAAAAACGTGTAAAACAAAATTGTATATTTTTTAATGTAAAACCGTGTAAATCGAAAATTACACAAAAAACCCTTGATTTGGTTGTTTTTTAAAATACATAAATAAAACAAAATATATTCATTCATTTATTAATTAAATATATATGATAAAACAATTTGCTTAACAGTCTAAAATTGTAAAAAAAATCCAAGCATTAATAACTGTCAAAGATTCGTTATTTTCCATTTGTTCGAAAAGTGTTAGAAGGCTCGTTTTATGTAAAGAGCCTTAAAAGTCGAAATAATTCCCTGATCTAATGGCTGTAAAAATGAAGTCGTATTCTTTAATAAAAATATAACTTGGACATTCGGTGCATTGTCAATAATTAAAAGAACTTTGAAAGGCAGTCCCTTTTCATTTAAATATTTTTTGGCATCTGGGATAAAACATTCATGAAACCATTCATTAAACATTGCAGCGCTAGCCCACGCTTTCTTATTGTCCCTCCAATAAACAGGAAGATGGTTGATATTTATTCCTTTAAATACGCGAGGCATTTTTGATTTGTTAAAAACTAATGGTTTCATTATGTGATCTCCTGAAGCGTTGCTACAAAAAAGAACTGCTGTGCGATCTTTTGCTGCTTTATAACCGCTAGCTGATTTATGAACTTTAGACACATAGATCCTCTCTCGCATTTTTTACCAAAATAACCCTGACTCATCAGCATTGAAAACCTGATCAGGAGTATATGAATTGATGGCAAAAATTTCAGCAAATTTTGTTAGATATTCTTGCGTTGCATCTATATCGCAGATGCTTAGTTCACCTATGTAGAGTATGCAGTTTGAATCTTTCGAACCAAGCATGACTTGCTGTGAAAGCCTGCTTCTTTTCAGATGATAAAGAAAGAGGATGGTAACTTCTCTTTAATTTTTTCGTATATCCGCAATGATTTATTTGTAATAGCGTTGGTATCAATTGGCATCCGTTTTTGTGTTTGGTCCTCTATCCAAATCATTAAGGCCTTCTCCATGTTTGCCATTGCAATATCAGCTGCCTACACTCTTTCTATTTGAGTTTTCATTTTTTCTAATGGTTCTTATTGTAGCTTCATTAATGTTATATAATCTAGCAACATCTATTACTCTTTCTCCATTTTGTAAACGATCCAAAAATTTTATTTTGGATGCTAAAGAAATAACTTTTCTTTTTACTTCTTTCGACATAATAAGGCTACAAATATTATTAAATATATAAAATACGTAATTAAACATTATGTATGTATTCGATTTTATTTACGAATATGAAAAATAAAAATTTTCAGGTTAAAGACTCAGTCAAGAATGAACGTCGAATGGCGGGAAGAGACATACCTACAGTGGAATGCATACAACAAATGCATACCTACAGTGGGCGAACGAATAAATAAAATTATTATATATAACCCTTGAGAAAAGAAGATCGATTTACTTGGCAAAGCACTTCTTCAAGCTAGTGCGAGTTGCCCTTATAGGCACCACCTCACTACCATCGAGCTCGTTCGCGTGTGCTCTTTCTTCCGCCAAATGTGAGGACAGGTGCATTCAGAAACTCTCCGGTAACCAGAGCCATTACTCTGCTAAGCCACTTGGCTAATCATGTTAATATTTTCGATTTAAAGTATCGCCATTTTGATGATCTGTAATATGAGATTTTATAATTCTTTTCTTCAATTTATTGTAATATATGTTGTTGTTGTGTTATTTATTTTTCTCATGTATTATTATGTGTTATGCGTGATTGGCGAACTGGGTCATTCTGTAATGCCAATCACGCATTGTCTTTAAATAAATAAATAAATAAAATAAATAAATAAATAAATTATTATTAATTATTTTCAACATTTATTTTTCATTTTTTTTTTTTTTAAAACCGTGTAAACGCGAAAACGTGTAAAATACGTATCGTGTAAATCGAGGGATAGGTGTATTATAGTTATTTTTTTTTTAAAAAAGTGCACCCCCACTTCAACGTCATCATGCCCCGCCTGTTTTTAAAGTCACGAGCCGCCCCTGCACAAGCATATAGCGAGGATATTAGTTCGCGCGCCTCAGTTTTGGCCTGGAGTTCTACTCGTCAACATGTCGTACTCGCCGAAGGACTATGCCGATGAGATCGGCTATCATTTTCGTGTGATGAATGGCGAACGTGTCTTCGGCCCGCCAAAGATGTGGACTCGCGGTTATCCAGTGCGCGGTAGCGAATTATACATCAGCAAGTTGTCGCAAGACATGACCGAAGAAAAAATTTTGCCAGTCTTCTCCGCCGTCGCCGATGTATACCAGTTGCGGTTCAAAATCAACTTCTCCGGTAAGAGCCGAGGCTTTGCCTACATCACTTACGCCAACCCCCAAGAGGCGGACAGGGCTGCGCGGATGCTGAACGGCTACTACATCGAGGGCAAATATCCGATCTCCGTCGTCTTTTCGATAGACAATCGGCGTCTTCAGGTCGCGAATATCGCCCAGAACGTGGACGAGCAGGACTTGGCCACATATTTCAATGCCCTCATCGCCGGTATCGTAGCGATCGAAATTTTAGAATATTCGGCGCGTTGCAAAAACCATCGGAGTGCCATTCTCGTGTTCATAGATCATCGCTACGCTTCGTTGGCACGCAGAATCCTCTTGCCGAAGAGTGAGATCGAGAAATTCAACGTGTGGTGGGCAGAACCGGAAGAAAATTTAGCCGCTCCCGAGCCTGACAAAGTGAGTAGACGTTAAAACAGTTTCTATTTATATTGTAAACTCCCGATTATTCCGGATCTATCTCCGATAGACCCTGTTTCTAACCCTGAATCTACGTTTCCCCCCTCTAATTACGTTTTTTATTAGCCCTTTCAAAAAGCTAAAAATGGGGTTTCATTGTGCATATGTTTAACCTAGCCGTGCCGTTGGGGTCTATTTGGGACCCCAAGATTTTTTAACAAACAACTTAATCCAATATTTTTTATTTAACTCCAAAAAAAATGTCTTTTTTTAATCTGATATCAGATCAAACCTAATCTGATATATCTAACAATTTTTTTACAAAAAATTGTAAAAAAAATAAAGTAAAAGTTCGTTTATAACATTTTTTTGTGGATCTTTTAAAGATAACCACAAATTTTCTGACTTTATTATTGTTTACTGTATTGCTTCATATAGTGATCTTCCGATAAGACGATATTTTTCAGAAAAGGTTTTTTTTTCGCGAAGTACTTCTGAAATAACTAGGCGACATACACGTAAGACTCGGCATACTGATTTTGAATGAGTTTGTGATATATAGATAAAAAGAATTAATCCCGAAAACCCTCGGATTCCGTTTACTAATCCCGGGAAGCGTAAGTATCGAAAATTATCTGGGATCCCAGGATTTAATTCCCTTGTTGTGACTAAATACGATTGATAATTTCTTCGTATTTACTTGTATCCCCATTTTCTTACTCTCTGGTTGGTTGAGATAGGAAATAATAACCACATCATTCATACGTTGAAAACGCGGCAATATTTTAATAAAATAATATTTAAAGATTAATTTGGTAAGATCCCAATGCATTCCCGCAATACACGACTGCTAAATCTGAATTGAATTCATGCACGGATAATACGCATGCGCACTGCGACATATCCGCACACATAGATCCGTTAAATAAGAAAAATATGAATGTCCAAACCGCCATCTTGTTTTTGTTGCGCGCTATAATCATAATGGCGGCCGATTGTTGCAGATCTAATGCTTATAATTAGTATATTTATTGTTTTTTTCTTTTTGCATTTTTTAGAATATTTCATTGTACAAAACGCCAAACGTCCAAAAGATCTGCTGGGAAAAACCAGAATATCATTTGACTGGAAACGCTCCTCCACCAAACTTCAGTGAATTAAATTGGTCCACCGCGTTTGATCTCAATGAATTATCTCTGGCACATGAGTTTGAGAGCCTTGGATTTCTATGATTTGGGTAAGTTGATAATGTTTTATATTTCACCAAGTATTTTTTGATGCCATCCAATTTGTTTTCATCCATGAAAGATGATTCTTTTTATATTAAATATTATTTAACAATTTTCGTATCATAATTTAATGACAATTATTGCATCCGGTAAAAAGATTCAATGGTTTTGGCGATTAACTCCATTGTAAATTAAATAATCTTAGTCCATTTTTTTAATCATTTGTTGCTAAGCTGTTTTTCGGTTGTAAAAAACGGACATATAGTGTTAATTCCGAATCCTTGAAAAAATCCATATTCGTCAACGTTGCTATCTATTTTTAGAATTTAATGACACGTGCCATAGCCAAGAGCGCTCTCCGAGCTCGACCTATTTGACCCCGGCGTCCATAAAAAAATGGCACGTGTAACGATAATAAACAAAATATTTTTTTATCAAAGCACCGCGAATGAATGAAAATAATTATTAAAAATATAAAATCAGTATATTTTTTTATTACCTACATAAATATTTTTATAAAACATGCGGAGGTAATGTCATTCCACTTACATAATACTCCCTGGCCAGTGTTATAAAAAAATCCTTGAATTCATGATTTTCGTCGGACACCTATCCGATTACTAACTTGGCTCAATCGCGGTTAACTTACATTATCGAAATAATATGCATGGTTACCTACAAGCCATAACACTGGTTGTGGCTGATTTATACGTGATTGTACAGCGCGTGTTTTGAATTATTTAATCAAAATTAAATATACACCCAGGCCTCGTATAATACGGTCATATGGTTCCACAAAAACGTCGTGTAACTCAAATTCGTGTTATACGGGTTTGAAGTTAATGCAAAAATAGTTTTTACATTCCAAAATATATCGAAGGTTATTATTTTTATTAAACAATCGACAAAATATACATTCACATATTAATTTAAAAAAAACGTAGTGAGAATCGCTTCTTAAAATTTTCAAACCATTCTCTACCAACAGAATATTATGATTTTTGATCTTCAGATGACGATTGTTCAGTTCTATTTTGAATAATATTTCTGTCTATAGATATATTTTTTGTCATTGCAGACTTCTATCCATATCATAAGAGCCCTTTCCATCTTTTTTATTATTACTTAGCGTATATGCGCGCAGTATTATTCTTACTGATAGCCGTTTCTTTTTAAATCGTGTTATATAAAGCGTGTTGTACCAAAAAATGCCACTAATCATCAATCGTGTTATATAAACATATGCTAATTTATTCGATATGAAGGTCGATCGTGTTATTTAATCGTAATTTTGGTTTGTTTATATTTAACATTGTTAAAACACCCGGGAAAGGTTGATATTCAAAAGGGGGAACGCAAGGAAAAAGTTTGAGCACCGCAGGAACGGTGTCCAATGCGGCGTGACGTTGCCGGAACGCCGTGCCGCCGCCATTTTGTTTATAGTGACAGCCCGTACTCGGCGTTGGTTTGACGTCGGTTACCAGTTTGAATCGAACCGGCTTATTTATTTTTAATTTATTCCAAATTCTGACAACAATCACCTCTAACTTCCAACATCTACATAAAAAAAAATCTAAATGAATTTTTCGATTTCTTAATTTTTTTGATATCAAGAATTAGAAAAAGATTCGAAATCATGGAAGGCAAAAGATGTTCTTACCCGTTGGAAGATATAAATAAGAAGATCAAATTGGAGATGATGTACTCTGACGACAGCGAAGATGAACCGTATTCGTCCTTGTTGTCTGACATAAACGACGAGCCATCAAACGGATCTAACGAAAGTACGTTTCCGTGGCCTAACGTTTGGACGTCGACAATGTGGGAGGAAAAGAAGAAAATGTATCCATGGCTGACGTGCGAATCCGGGAAGATCGGATGCAGCATATGCGCCAGCGTCAGAAACATACCGTCGCACGTCACCAACGTGTCGAAGCGATGGAGCTTCACCTGCATCTCGTTCAACGGCCACGGCAGAACGGCGCGGTTAGCGTCGCTGCGCAAAAAGATCACCGAGCATTTGAAGTCGTCGTCGCATCTCAACGCCGAGATGACGATACAAAACGCCAAGTCTAAATCTGTCGAAAATGTCGTCAATTTATTGAGCGTATCCGACATAATAGCGATACAAAAAATATTCACGACCGCCTACTACATGTTGACGCACGACAACGTCGACAACGATCGATTCCAGCTCTTACTCCGATTGCAACTGTTGAATAAAATAGACATTCCGCCGACGCTACTCACGCAATTCAACATATACAATATATCGGAGATTATTGCCGACGAATTAAAGGCGGAAATGTGTCGCGGGATTATCGATTCCAATAAAAAAATCGGCATACTCGTCGACGCATCGATTCCGATCAATAACAATACGATTTTTGCGATATACGTCTTATACGAGATGGATAAAACGAATCCCGTCCAATTAAAATTCTTGGACATTGCAGAGACGTCCGAAACTGATACAAACACGATAATAGAATGCATGTTATCTTGCTTGGATAAACACGGATTTAATCATAATTATTTATTGAATCATCTCGTGTCTTTTGCGAGCGACGGGGCCGACAGAATATTCGGTAAAAAGTCGAAATTCGGACGTAGTCTCAATCAACGTTATCCCAATATTATTTTATGGAATTGTCTCAATCACCGATTACAATCGCATATTAACGAATCAATAATCGGCATTCACAGTACAAATAATTTTCATTCGTTTATTGAACGACTATTCATCACATACAGACAATCGTCTAAAATAAAAAACGAGATTAAATCATGCTGTCCGGAACTCGATTCACATCTAAAAAAATACAAAAACACGTTGAATTTAAACGATATATCGTGTTCGTTTAAAATCGTATCGTCAATCTGGGAATGTTATTCGGAATTATGTTCATATTTAGAACGCAAAAGTTTAGATGTAAATCTTTCATTGTCGGATTGTAACGTCTTTAACTTGCTCTATGTTCAGATATCATCGAAACAATTCTTATTAGATCTCGCAGTCATACACGACGTTTTATCCGAATTAATGATTCTCGGCGAGTCGCTGCAAAAAGAGAATATATCGCTAGGTTACGCAGACAAATTGATCAATCGAACGATTCAATACTTGTACGCAATGAAAAATAAGAAATGTAAAAAGTCGCTGGAAGCCGAATCTGCGGCTAATTCTCTAGAATTTAAATCGATCGCATTGAAAGACAATCCAGATCTAATGTGCTTCAATTACCAAAATTTCATAGCGAATATCATCGGGTATATGGAGAGTCAATCGTTCGTGCATTCCGAAAACCCGAATATCATATCCGAATTAGATTATTTAAATGCTCAGAATTGGCCGGAGGCATTGGATCCGGGATACGGTGAATGCGCCATAGAATCGCTAGGCAAACGATTCAAATTATCAATCTCGAAAACGATAACGGCTTATCGAGATTATTTAGAAAACGGAGGTGCATCCGTACCGTTTGATTTGCGTCCGTTGTTGAGTTGTTCTAGAATAATTGTATATAACAGCTCGGAATGTGAGAAAAGCATAGATATAATCAATTTTTTGATCGGCGGCACTAATTGCGAGATTGATTGCAAGACGCTGTCTAATTTATTGTTTATTAAACTTTATGATAGTCCTTTGGAATCTTGGAATTCGGTAGAATATGTAAATAAATGGCTCAAAAACTGCAACGCATCAAAACAATAAATTATTTTCTATCGATTTTAATTCGGCTAATTTTATTTAATTTAATTATAAAGCACCAATGAAATATTAGGGGGACCGAAAAGTGATCAAATTTTTTTCCTGGCTAAGAACAATTTATAAAAAAATCTTAAATACCTATTCAATGAAATAATTTCCATCTTTTTTTAACACTTTTTGCTAGCGTAATGGCAGTTATTCGATTCGATTTTCTATTGAAAAATGTTTTCAAGTGTGTTTTCACTTTTCCAACATTATTAATTTTTTTTTTACCTCTTCATGTATGCTCTAACGATCTGAAAATGTGGTAATCCGACGGCACGAGATCCGGTGAACTGGGTAGATGAGTTAAAAGTTCCAATCCAAGCTCCCTTATTTTTTCCTGTGTTTTTTTTATAGCGTTATCGTGTTGAAGGGAGGATTTTTTTGTTATTGACCAAAACAGATCGTTTTTTATGAGCTCTTGTTTCATTCGCCAATACACTGTCGCTGTAACGGTCTTCTCAGGCTCCTCAAGCAATTCATAGTGTATAATCCCAGAAAAATTCCACCACTCACAAAAAAGAATCTTCTTTATTGTTAGTGATGATTTAGGGGTCGGAACAGATACTTCTCTGGAAGAAAGCCATTGTTTTTTTCATACAGGATTATTGCATAGCACCCACTTCTCATCTCCAGTTGTAATTCGCCACAAAAACGGATTGGCTTTATACAGAGACAAAAGAGAGGCGCAGATGGTATGCCGTTGATCGAGTGCCGTTTCCGGCTATTCATGAGGAACCCAAGTTTCTTGCTTTTACAATTTTCCTATGCAATGAAAATGATCCTGAACTGTAGACTATGGACAGCCAATCTTCAATGATAATTCCTCAATTGTTTGACGAGGATCTGAATCCACCATCGCCTTCAGGATATCATCTAATTTTTGGGTTCATCCTTTTCATGTGAAATCTTTGAGATTCCTACTTCTATTTTTAAACTTTTTAAACCAACGATGACATTTGTTTAGTTTTAGAATATCCTCATAAGTATCAACAAAAATAGCATACAATGACGTAAGTCTGCTTCTTCTATTGTTGGCCTTGACATCTTTCCCCCTTGGTAGAAAAAAAATTAACCAAAATAAAATTTACAACCATAGCTTTACCGTAATAACAAAACTTATGTGTTTGCGGGACCGTGTCTTGACACTGAAATTTTGATTACATTTCTGTCCCCCTAATATAACTTTTTTGTTTTGATTTTACCGTAAACCAGATTATTTTTTGGTTTAAAAAAGTGTTATAAATGAAAGCCTCATTCCTAAATTTACCTCCGTAATAATTTAAGATTTTATTATTAGAACTATTACATTACAGGCGCAGAATTTGGAGACGTTTTCGTCATGACTCGGAGCTGTTGCAAGTGTTGATTACGTCTTGGGCAGCACTTAGCGTTACTTATAGGTTTATTTAGCGTAAAAAATACTTGATTATATGATAATTTTACTATATGCCAAATTAATTGTAGATGTCAAACCGATAATGTGCCGGGGCGACGTAATTATGTTTTATTTACGGATTTTTTTTTATGAAATACGATCGTTATAATTATTATAACGCAGTTCTTGTTTTTTCACGTTGTACGATAAGTAACATTTTGTTCTAAACCATCAAATTTTAACGAAAAGTGCCTCGATTGAAGATTGCATTGTTTTGATTCTTATGTTTATTTTTATATTTTAAGTTTTTTAAATGGTTGTGTCCATTGTATAGTTCCTTACAGCATGCGAAGGACCATATTTTTATAAAGAAAAATATTAATACACTTATTTTAAGAAAAGTATTAATGTAATGTTGAATATTTTTAATAAAGCCTTTTTAATATATGTTGATTTTTTCATTAATAATCTATTTTCATATTATTATACATGTAAATCACTAAGTCTCATCATTAAGCACAGTGTTGATACGCAACTGACGCAACTGAATCACTGCAGAACAGTCCAGCTTCTTTGAACCGCATCCCACTTGTCACTCTTTTAAAATTATTTATTTATTAATTTAAAGAAAATGCGTGGTTGGCATTACAGAGTGATCCAATTCACCAATCACGCATTACAACCATATACATATATTATAGTAAAAAAAGTTTAAATAAACAGTAAAATTTATAAAAAAATTATAAATAAACAAAGTATACAATAAAAATCATAAATAATGTTTATAAAAGCGTATAAAATATCGTCATTGAATGTACTTTTATATAAAATTATAAAATCTCATGCAACAGATCAACGAAATAGCGATACTTAACATCGAAAACATCAACATATTTAGCAAGTGGTTAAGCAGAGAAATAGCTTTGGCTATCGGAGAGTTTCCGAGAGCACCCGTCCTCATGTATAGCGGAAGAAAAAGCACACGTGAACGAGCTCGTTGGTAGTACGGTGTGTATAGAACTATCGAACAGTACAAGGTGGTTATGTACTGTCTCAACTAACAGTGCTTTATAGAAAATTTACCTTCTTTTCTCGAGGTTACGTACCCCCCAGACGTCCTATCCATGCACTACAGTACAAGCTCAGTTAAATCAAATTCCCTCAATGGCCAGATATATCTTCTCAAGTATGATGATATTCGAAGCATTATATGGCGCCCTGATAATGAATCTAATTCAATTAAACTCGAAACAATGCCTTCGTATAGCAACCTAAGGTGTTATGTATGTATGTAATGAGAATTTCTCAAGACAAAGCTCAACATTCTTGATGCTCTATTACATGTAAGTAATGAATTGAACCTAAATTTAGAGTCGAACAGAATTCCCAGATCTTTAATTGACGATTGCCTGGGAAGGTTACGTTCCCAAGTCATTTCCTGACATTTCCCAACACTAAGCGGGAAACGATTCGTGGATACCCATTCAAGCAAAGAATTGATGTGATTCCAAAGTGCCATTCATCCATAAAAGGATCCAATACACATTCTAAAAACTTTGAAGATGCAACAGGAATGAGTCTGTCACACTAATATTCCCCCCCAGCGTCGAACCACGACACAGGTTAATTTTTAATATTATTTCAGTTGGGTTGAAATTTAGTTTCCAACTAATTCTCAATTTTTTTCACATCACCGACAATAAAAATGTTTTCTTTTCTTTTTTATGATAAGTAAATAGATGTATGATGCAATTAATGGTGACGATTTTTTTTTATACATATTTAGCAAGTGGTTAAGCAGAGAAATAGCTTTGGCTATCGGAGAGTTTCCGAGAGCACCCGTCCTCATGTATAGCGGAAGAAAAAGCACACGTGAACGAGCTCGTTGGTAGTAAGGTGGCGCCCATAAGGGGAACTCACACAGTACAAGGTGGTTATGTACTGTCTCAACTAACAGTGCTTTGCCAAGAAAATTTACCTTCTTTTCTCGAGAGTTACGTACCCCCAGGCAACCCTGTATCCATGCACTACGGTACAAGCTCGGTTAAAATCCAAATTCCCTCATGTAGATATATCTTCTCAAGTATGATGATATTCGAAGCATTATATGGCGCCCTGATAATAGATCCTAATTCAATTAAACTCCGAAACAATGTGATAAGTATAGCAACTAAGATTATTTATGTATGTAAAGTAATGAGAAATCTCTCAAGATAGAGCCTAACATCCTTAAAGCTCTATTACATACTTCATATACATGTGAATTGAACCTAAATTTTAGGTTAGACAGAATTCCCAGATCTTTAATTGACGATTGCCTGGGAAGAGTTACGTTACCAAATGTGTAATTAAAGGTTAGAAATTCTTTATATCTTGAAAACGTCATTTCCTGACATTTCCCAACACTAAGCGGGAAACGATTCGTAGATACCCATTCAAGCAAAGAATTGATGTGATTCCAAAGTGCCATTCATCCATATAAAGGATCTCACACTAATATTCCCCGACGTTTCGAACCACGACACAGGTTAATTTTAATATTATTTCAGTTGGGTTGAAATTTGGTTTCCAACTAATTCTCTCAATTTTTCACATCACCGACAATAAAAATGTTTTCTTTTCTTTTTTATGATAAGTAAATAGATGTATGATGCAATTAATGGTGACGATTTTTTTTTAAATTGGAACAATTATAAAATCTCTATTCAAAGTTAGTTTTTACTGGTAAGTAAAATTTATGGTTTGTTCCAAGTTGTTTATGCATTTATTTGCAGAAATATCTCATAAATGTTTATTAGTTTGTAGCGGTCACAGGTTGAGAATGCCTGGATAGGCGGATATCGGGACACCAGGATTGTGCACAAAAGAAATATTTTAGTGTTATTAAGTTTCTAAAGAAATACATTTCAATGCTGCACGTGTTAATATCACACGACGGTCCGCTGTAGCATCCCTCCATATAAAGACAGAAATACCGAAATAACGGGATGTTACAGTTAAGGTCATTTACGGGCCGAGGCGGAATTCCTAAGTGAAACGGTGGCTAAGTGCATCCCCTTTGTCTCAAAAAAAAAGGTGGATGCAATATATGTTACGAGCATCCGCTAGTTAACGAGGAATTCGTCATATTGTGCAAACTGCACAATGGCGCCAGGTCGTCAGCGCCCTTGGTCGGCATAGACAAAAGACAAAGACATAAGGACCGCTCTAACGGGACTAAATTCCGATGGAGAAATCTACCGAAAATGTTCCAATTGCGAAGAACCGCCCCCCTTGTTCTGGGTAGCTGATCCACGGGTTAAATACCCGTGCGGGAGATCATTCTACAGAGTCAGGGTTTACCTTTGAAGTAGTGTACCGAAGATACACCGACCGAGCTGGTGATGCTCGTCGGGAAAACACCTCTCCTCCGATGCCTCCGAGCGCTGACTGCGGTCATACCGCTGGCCGCAAATTGCAGAGACTCGAGCTAGAGCTGCAATTTGTGCGACGGTATCACTACAGGCTGAAGACGTGGACTTCACCGTAAGCGGAATGAAAATATCGGACATCAGTGGCCAGTGCTGCCACGGAATCTTCAGGAAATAGACCGACTGGGGAGTCGGTAGACCAAGCAGATCGACGTCGCTACTTCGACGCAGTGAAACCGACGCGATCGCTTTTATTAATCATAATCTTTCTGCCTTTCTGTCTGTAATTCTAGTGCAAATAAATAGAAATCTTATGGAGTCAGATTTTTCTATGCGGAGGAGCGTAACCCCCACAAGTTTTAAATAATACCTTTAAAATGTATTTGTGTGTGAAATTTTTTTATTAAAATGTTAAAAGGTATGAAAGATATTTAAAAAAAAACGCTTCTTTGCATCGTTTTTGTTCAACAAAATTGAATAAGTATATATAAAAACGGTCAACAATCAAATGGTTAAAGTGCTTCCAGTTTGAACGTAAATGGTTAACCAAGGTTGGGAAGAAAAAGCTGTTGTGGCTTCCATGCGTTTCGGAACTCGATTGAGGCGCAGCCAGGTTCAGAATTGATCCAGCCCGCTAAAAATCGACCGTTGGGGATCTATTAAATATATTTATCTAATTTATGCTTAGAATAATCCATTTTCAAAAAAAGTCGATGAATAATTCTTCAATTTCTTAACTTGAAATGCTCGGAGTCCCTGAGCGACCCCCTTCGGACAGCACTGTTGTTTTCTAACTGCCGCGACGGATGGATCTAAGAAATATTTTATTATAATTCAATAAATATGTTAAAGGAAAATCTGTGATAGAGGAGAGAATAGGTATTTGCATATTTTATGAAAAACATTACATAATAAATAATTTTATTTTAACTATATATATTAAATATAACAAAATGAGATAAAAAATATAAAGATCAATTTTAAATGAATCAGACTGTCTATCTCGTATACTATCATAATGTGTCATATTATGGTGTATGAATCTGCAAGGGTTGCATCCCCTATACATTGTTTTATTTCCATAAATGTCAACTGTATAACAATACCGCTACATTCTTTCACTTTGGATTTTTAACCTATATGAGTTATACTTTTGCAAAAATATACAGTCTATGCACTTATAAATATATTCATATAGATAGGGCTCCTCTCTTGCCAATGTTTCAAAAAAAAGTCCTTTTATTGCATATGCACGCTAGCTAGATTACTTTTAGGCGGTCGAGCCATTGTGAACTAGGCAAAGATTATTAAATATGAAAATAAAATAAATAAGAAAATCAACTTGAAGAAAATTTCGCTCATAATTTTTCATAGTAAAATAGCCATCGGGTGAGAGTAGGGGTAGCGTTTTTATCGGATAGATGGGCTGCGCTAAATTCGGCAGGTTTACATTTTGGCAACATATACGGCTAGATCAATATTTAGGGTTCTTGGCATTTTGGCAGAAAAGAATGTATCCAATTTGGATTAGGATCGAATTAACCGGCGGTTTGTGAACGTAGAAAACTGAGTGCTTATGGTGTAATTGGCACCATACGGGGGAGCGGATCACGACTTGTCCGGAGTACATGACTGCTTAAACACATTTTTTTATGATACCAAACAATGGTAACTTTTAGAAACTATAGCGTCGTATGTAGGTTCGCGGTGTCCATATGTAAGCCCACATTATTACGGCGCACGTGACAACGTCAATTTTTTAAAGAAATGTAGGCGCACACAAGCGCCTTGGCGCCTGTGTGCGCCGCACATTCTTGCCATATGGACGGCGGGCCCCTACATTCCGCGGGGTCCAAGCCGTTTTGGTATGCATGTTTTGTAAAACAGAGATTGTCTGTAGTTCGTCTCTTTTTAAGCTCACCACAAGTAAAGGAGCGCTAATTGAGTTCTGGAACGCCCCTTCGTTTATTATTGGCCGGCAATCCGAGAACTGTCACGCAGTGTAAGGACAGCAACAGCAGCTGGCAACACCAGCTCCCTAACTACAGGTGTTTCACTTTAATTCAACCTTTGTATTTCAAATTAACCATTTGCTAATCAAATTGACGCTTTTAAAAATTAGGTTTAACAATTAATTATCTTTCAATAAATATACACAGACGTGTGCGTAATCATATATTATAATCAGTGTATCTGTTAATGCATCAATAGAGGTCGGGATTCATCTCGTGGAACGTCGTTATTTAGTGTTTTAACTCTGCTACGACCTGGTTCATCCAGCAATGATGATAAAATTAATCAAGGAATCTAAGGAATTTAAGGAATCTATTATTTAGCACATTATGTACATACTCTTTTACTATGTAGCGGTCACAGGTCGAGAATGCCTGGATAGGCGGATATCGGGACGCAAATTATTGCGCAAAGAAATATTTTAGTGTTATTAAGTTTCTAAAGAAATACATTTCAATGTTGCACGTGTTAATATTATACGACGGTCCGCTGTAACATCCCTCCACCATCATAAATACGAAATACCGAAATAACGGGATGTTACAGTTAGGTCATTTGCCGGCCAGGCGAATTCTTAAGTGAAACATTGGCTAAGTGCATCCCCTTTTGTCTCAAAAGGTGGATGCAATATATCACGAGCATCCGCTAGTTAACGGAAATTCGTCGTATTGTGCAAACTGCACAATAGCGCCCAGATTCGTCGGCGCCCTTGGCCGGCATAGACAAAAGCAGTCATAAAGGACCGCTCCAACGGGATCATATGTTTTTGTTTGTTTTTGGAGCGCTTCCCTTTCGGGTCTATCTCCTTCATCGATTTGATGTTTTGCCCAACCCCTCGTGATAAATTTATTTGCCGCAACGTACATTCTTTGGGTCAAATTGCCAATGCGTGATTTTACCCTCAATAAAAGTGATTTTTTAAATCAATAGAATTATTTAGGTTTAGGATATTGTTTGTTTGTCAACTATGCGTTGTACCTTGGTTAGTTAATAAATAGAATAATAAAAAAAAAAGAAAAAAAAAAGCTGGAGTTGGTAAGGAATTGTTGGTCCAGAAATAGTTTCGAGGTTAGCCTATTCCTGTCTTTACGTTGGATGGAAAGATTTTGTAGATTTCTTCTGTTTCTTCCAGAATGGCCCGTGGACGTCTGACGAAGGAGCTACTGTAATCAGAAAGAGTATTTATAGATTTGTTGTCGATGTTTTTTAAGTTTTTGTAAAATGTTTTTGCGATTTTTTTGCAAAAATCGTGCATGTTAGTTTGTTTCATGTCTTTTAGGATCGTGGAATTTCTTACATAATAAGGGGCGTCGACAATTTTCCTGAGACATATGTTTTGAACTACTTGAATTTTATTCTCTACAAAACGCGTGGCATTACGTACCTAGGCACCTGACACCGTACGTTACGAATGGAGTCTGACTATTGAGTTGAAAATTAGTAGTTTATTTTTTTAGATTTAATTTACTTTTTTCTGCCTATAAGAGGATTGACAAGTGCTGCAAGATACCACTTTTTTTTGTACAATAATTAATATGTTTGCGCCAATTTAATTTATTGTCTAGCTGAAGGCTGGTATTTAGTTGATTTTGTCCGAGTTTGTTGTCGAACATTTTGACAATGCCTGAAGGGCTTGATTTAATTTTCTACGCGAAAAGAGGATGGCGGCACTTTTGATGGGTTGGTGCGATTCTCCATCTTTCAAACCACGCTTCTAATAAATTGATGTTTTGCTTGCAGAGCTTTTATTATTATCTTGGCGTTGATCGAACGTTGAAGGATGGCCGTATCGTCTATAAAGCGCGATCATGGCGAGCTCGATTACAGGTGGGATGTCGCGGTGTATAGCAGAAACAGCAGAGGAATACTTTCCCGGTCTGGTACTCGGCGGTGATGTTCCTTGAGGAGGATACGCCTGTGTTAATTGTGATTTTCTATTGTTTAAGAAAATTTATCATTGAGATCCAGGGGTGGTATGGAAAATTTATCTGGATTTTGCTATCAATGAACCGCTGTGCCAGACTCTGTCAAAAGGCTTTCGATATGTCAGGAAAATAGCTCCCGTGCTTTGATGTTTTCGAAGCCATCGTTGAATGAATTCCACGACCCTAAGTAACTGGTGATTTGTGCTGTGCTCCGAACGAAATCCGTGCTGTTCGTCGGGCATCGTGTTGTTTTCGCGGGTGCATATTTCTAGTCTTTTGAGAATAATTCTTTCCAAAATTTTCCCTATTATCGACTATAATCTAGAATGTTCCAATTGCGAAGAACCGCCCCCTTGACACCAGGTAGCTGATCCACGGGTTAAATACCCGTGCGAGAGATCATTCTAGAGAGTCGGGGTTTACCTTTGAAACCCAGTGTACCGAAGATACCGACCGAGCTGGTGATGCTCGTCAGGAAAACACTCTCTCCGATGCCTCCGAGCAGCGTGCGGTCGCGCATAGCAACCGCAAAATTGCAGACCTCGAGCTAGAGCACCTGGTACGTACAACGATCCTTACGGGCTGAAGGCAATGACCTTCACCGTAAGCGGACAAAATATCGGACATCAGTAGCCAGTGCTGCCACAAGTCTTCGAAATAGACAAGGCTGGGGGTGGTAGACCAAGAAACAGATCGACGTCGCTACTTCGGCGCAATTAAGAGAACAAACGCGTGATTGCTTTTATCAATCATATTCTTTCTGCCTTTCTGTCTGTAATTTTAGTGCAAATAAATATAAATCTTATGGAGTCAGATTTTTCTATACGGAGGAGCGTAACCCCCACAACTATATTTATCAATCAAAGGTTCAGGTAGCATATTTTTTCAAAAAAGTTGTAGAGAGAGTTCATTTGTGTTGCCAGATTTCTATCTTGAAATTATTTATTGCTGAATGAACCAGGTCGTATCAGGTCGTACAGCAATCAAAAAAGCTTTTGAATTACTCTCGTAGAGCACGCTTGCCTCGTTTTTAACTCCAAAAGTTATTATTATTTTTATATTAGTCCGACCGTCAAATTCTCGTGACACCGAGTTCTAGTATACGTTTCACTCTCACTTACGGCACATTGTACCGGTATCGAGCGAGAAAAAACATGCAGTCGGAAATTGAACACTGAATGTGGGCGTGGTTACGAAAAATCGCGGACCTTATGTGTACTTTTATACCACATTGCTTTTATAGATATTACTAAATCAAACAATATATATGTATAAAATGTTATCCATGTGCATATGAATACATGAATTGTCTATTAATATTTATGTATATGTATAAAGTCTTGATCGAAGGTTATAATATGGTAAAACTAATCATTTGTTCGATAAAAACAATATATTTTATTGATAGTGTACAATAAACCCCCCCTATAACGTCAAGATAGGTTCCACGTTATATGGGAGGGGGGGGGGGGTTATGGGGTTAAGGTGTTTCAATTTTATATTTTGATTTGAAGGAAATGAGTAAATCAAACATTTTAACTTTTTTTTTACATTTTTACATGTTTACCAGTGCAAATGGCTTGACTTTCGCGATGAGCGATATCTTTTCATATTTTGGCTGACATAATCTTTCCGCAACTTGCAGGCAGGGAAGATCAACGCGACATTTTATTAGTTAATTTTATAAAATTCTAATTCGCGTTTTAAAAAAATACGTTATGGGGGGGATCGACGTTATAGGAAAAAACCGCCGAAATCGTTATAGGGGGGGTGTACATTATAGGAGGGTTTACTGTACTGGGAAAATGCTTAACCAATCTGCCATGGCGTCTCGAAACCAACGGCTTGCCCCGATGGGGTATATTTACTATGAAATTAATACATTTATGAAAATAGATAGCTTGTATTTTTATTTTAAGAATATAAAGAGTTATTTATTATATATAGTAGTACAAAAATCAAAAATATCTACCAAATTTTGAATTTTTCTACTAATTAATGTGACGCGTAAATGATGCGTACACGGCGACGTCTTTATGTTTTTATTTTTTTTTCGAAATTGCGGACAATAAAAGTCATTGATTATTTATAACATTTATTCTTTAGACAATTTTAGACAAGTACAAAGAGTTTGTGACGTGTAGGATTTATATTAAAAGAGTTATTCGAGAAAATCAAAAACTTGGGATCTCAAAAAGACTACATCGGCACGGCTAGGTTAAATATCTGGTCTTGTGCGTAGCCCTTATTTTTTATAATTTCAACCGACGCAATTTTTATATTATGTAGTGAATTTTCAAACTATCCTCTACTAGCAGGAAAATTGCGAGACGATTGTTAATAATGTTTCTGACTATAGGCATGTTTTTGTCATTGCAGTCTTCTATCCATATCATAAGAGCCATTTCCATCTTTTCACCTTTAAATCGTGTTATATAAGGCGCGTTGTACAAAAATATACCATAATTCATCAACCACGTTATATCAAAACTGTGTTATACAAGGCCAAGGTATAAGGTGAAGGTTGTCCAAAAATGTTAAATAAAGCTAAGAATTCGCGAATTGCAAATTTGATGTTTGACCATTGAAAAATTTTCAAGAGAAAAAAAAGTGAAAACGCTTATTGTAAATTTTTTGAGAGTTATTTAAAAGCTGAAGTCGAGAAAACTGTAATATTTATTGTTACTATTTTAGGTTTCCGAATTAGGACCGCGGTCGACGCACTAGACACCCCTGGTATGTATTATATGCATCTAATATATGAATAAACATCGGTGTTAACATTTCATATCGTATTTACTTAAATGATAACCAACCGACCATTACCATTGACGATATTGATATTTCTTTAGTTGGCTAAGGATAAGCAGTATACATGTATCTTTAAGAAAAAATATATGTTTTTTCTATTATGAGTACAATGGACATTACAATCAAGAGAACTGTATTTAAATACGTAAGTACAGTGAAACCCCGTTTTTACGTTTTTGAAGGTACCGATAAAATAAAACGTAATTGGAGAAAAAACTCAGATTTCGGGTTAGATAAAAAAATATATTTAGATAATCACGTAAATCAGTTTGGTACATATTTTTGTGCTGGTTTGCAGCTCTTTCGATCTTATGAATCGATAAGAATGTTGTCTTGTAGGTTTTCAATACTAGTAAAGTAGCCTCTAAGGCCCTCAATATGCCTCATGGCATTGTCTTTTATTGAAATTGGCTAGATTATTATCTCTTCTTCGTCAGATAATATTTTAGTATTAATAACAGTCCACTATATCATCGATATCCATAACTTTAGATGTCATCACGTTAAAGTCGAGGTCCATGTAAGTTTCAGTAGAAATTTGTTTTCAGCCATCAAGAGCACTGTGCGCCGTAATATCTTCGACTAATGTTTTTGACCAGCTTCACCAAGGCTCTCATTGCTAGTATCTTATATTTTTATCTTCTTGTTCCTTAACGATTCCAACTTTTCAAACCCATGCCTTATCAGTGTAATAAGCTTAAATTTATTTGAATTTTAAAATATTATTTTCCATTAGCACTGGTGCAATGTTTTTTTATCGCTCCGTACCGGATATAAGCGAGAAAAACATCGCCCATGTATAAGTGCGAGCGAGAAAAATATCGTGCGGTGCAAGCGGAGAAACCACATGCGCCGAGTGGGAAGCGCACCTCAGTCGCGGCGAAATATCGACGAGTACGCGTCATATTGATTAGTAAAAAAATCTAAAATACCGACCAAATTATAAAGCATATCATGAACAACTACTTTTATTCATAAAAAAATCCGTTTTTAAAAAAAGTGGTAAAGTATTTTCAAATAATTTATCAATTCTTGACTTAAAATGTTTGGGGTCTTTTTTCATATAAAATAGACCCCATCGGTCAGAGCCGTTGGTTTCGAGCCGCGGACGGATCGGTTAATGTAGCTACGCGCTTGAGTTATTCAAAGAATAATTTTATTTTTTAATATAAGATATTTTAATTTAATTGAATGTAACAATTAACAATATTTTGACGCAAATGATGCGGACACGGCGACGTCCCGGCGCAGACTGAGCCGCACGCCGAGCTCTCGCGACACGTGTCTAGTACTTTTCACTCCCACTTGGCACATCGTACCGGATGCGAGCGAGAAAAAACATGGCACTCGATTTTTATTATTTTTCGCAACAGCGGACAATAAAAGTCAATGATTATTAATAATATTTATTCTTTAGACTTTTTTAATGTATATTAAATGAGTTATTCGAGAAAAATAAAAAAACTTGCGGTCCCCAATAGACGCCATCGGCACGGCTAGGTTAATTAAGTAATTATCGCATTGTTCATAGAGATAATTGTCAAATAACTCGTATGACTATAATATTTTACAAATACAAAATAATATAGGAATAGTAACGCGAAAGGCAAGTATTTTAAAAGTAGTAAATAATTATTAGGTAGTATATGATAACTGCGAGTGTTGCCATTTATAAGACGGTTGGTGCGCCTGGTTCACAGGTTTGCGATCTCTTTTCTGTTTGTGGCTCGCCGCCGTCCGCACCGGGGTTTGTTTTCCGAATTTATCTTCGCCATCTGGGGGCCGATTGACCCGGGGCGTCGCAGGGGGCTGGCCCGTGGTCTTGCGGATGATCGGGGAGCGCGAGCCGCTGGCGCCGCTGCCCCTCGGCCCAGCTGCTCGCGTGTCCCGATGCTAACATAACCTCAACGCCGACAAATGTCACTCGTTGCGCTAAAGAATCACGCGCACAGTTTACTCTTTGTCGCTTTTCTTTAAATTTGCTCCACCCCAGTGCATTTACCACATCTTGTTCACTGTTTACGTTTGATTGTAATCTACATTTTATTTAAACGTGATAATACTTGGGTCTCATGCTTATATAGTTATGACCATACCGTGACTGATCTGAAAAAATAATATTTAGTGTTATTCTCGAAACGACTACATTAATGAATTCTAAAATGTCTAAATAATGAATTGGGTTAATTTGAGAAATGTTTTTCTCATTTTTGATCGTTAATTATCATTGTTTATAAGTGTACGATCGGAGAACGTGCTGTATTAGCATTAAAAAGCTTTTTCCATGTATTTATAATTATAATATTACTTGTTAATCGTGGAAAAAGGGGTCTTTTAAATAACCTATGATTATATTCACTAATATTTCATTCAATGTTCTTAGATGGCACCCACACCTACCAAGGCGGCTGCAAAGCCTGCTGTTGCTAAACCCCCGACTGGGATCCAAAAGGCCAAATTGGGTCGATCAAGGAACTACAACCTTGGAAATGGCGTCGTCCGTTTCTCCAAGAGCAAAATGTTCCACAAGAAGGTATGCATGCGTTTATTATTACGTTGATTTTATTAAAATACTACATTTATTCAAATGCCGATATCTCGTCTATTGTTTTGGCGAATCATTTATATTTGTATATTTTATAGGCTGTGTACAAATTCTTGGGAAAGAAAACTCCCAAGACGGTCAAACCCAAGAAGGCCGCCAGCATTGTGAAACAAATCGGCGGAGACAAGAATGGTGGTACCCGCGTTGTATTCCTCAAGAAGCGCAAGGCTTTCTATCCCACCCAAGACAAGTAAGATTTTATTTCGAGATCGTTTTTCATTCCGTAAAATTAATATATGTGATAACGTCGTATTTATTTTTATAGAATGCCTCGTCGCAAGTTCAAGAAGACCTTCAGCAAACATAAGAGGAATATCCGTGGAAACTTGGAGCCCGGACGTGTCCTCATTCTGTTGGCCGGACGTCATAAGGGAAAGCGCGTAGTGCTCGTCAAAGTACTCGATTCTGGCTTGCTCCTCGTTTCCGGACCTTTCAGAGTAAGTTCATTTGCAATGTTTTCATCTAAAATTGACATTATTAATTATATAATTTGAAATATATTTGTTTTACAGTATAACGGATGCCCCATGAGACGCATCTCGCAAAGGTATGTCATCGGTACATCAATGAAATTAGACATTTCAAAGATTAAAGTGCCAGAGCACTTAAACGACACTTATTTCAAGAAAAATAAGAAATCTACCAAGCGTTCCGTTAAAAGGAAAGAGGGTGAAGATATCTTCTCGGCCAAAAAGGAGGTAGGCTACTCGTCAATGCATCGATAAATATTTGTTTTTGCGCTATTTATTTATTTATATATTTTTTTAAAGGGATACACAGCTTCTCCAAAGCGCAAAGACGATCAAAAGGCTGTCGATGTTGCTTTGATGGATGTTATCAAGAAGCACCCAGATCGTAAAGTACTCCGACAATACTTTTCCGCCATGTTCGGCTTGAGATCATCCCAATATCCACACAGGATGAAGTTCTAGAGGAATATATAAATATAAACTTATATTAAGGAAAAACGACGATGGAGCTTTTTACTGTAATAAACAGTTGATTTGACATCATTCTCTTTTTTATTCAGTAAACCTGATCCTCTTTATCTCATTTAATTTACATTCAATTCCGTCTAATCGGAATAAATCCCAAAAAACAGATATCAAATAGTGCGGTTCATAGTAATTTATTTTGGCGTTAAAATCCACCATTATGATGAATCGTGAGAATTATATTTTTGCATAAATCGGGCCGTTTTGAGCTGAAAAAATTGAGGTTATTAATTTTAAAAAATGAAATAAGTCAACAAAATAAAAATTTATAAAAACTTGTTAATGTAGTTATAGAAATAATTTAAATCTATCGATTGAGGAATACGTTTGTTTTTCATTATGTTTAGATGGCCCCGTTTACATTGAGCGTCTACTTGCAGTGACAATGCAAATGCCAAAGTCTTTGTGAACACAACCTCGTAATGCGACTTATCATTTTCACTGTTTTGCTATTTTTTTTTATTATGTGTATTTAGTGAAACACTGTTTTTACGTTTTTGAATGGACTGCTAAAAAACGTAGAGAGGTGGTAATAAAATTAAATGCAAATAATCAGTGGCGGATTTAGCACTTAGGAGGCCCCAGGTGCAATTCAATTTTGAGGCCCCACCCCCTCAAAGTATTTTTAATACCCCTAAACCCTATAATATGGATTTTTATTACTAGCTTCTAGCTTTTTTTTATAAACCTCTCGATCGATATTAGCGATTATAATGTTACAAATATTATTTTTAGAAAAATTCAGAAGGGTTGTATAGCGAGGGAACCGTTGCTTTATATCATCTCTAAATCGATTCGTCACAGTGTCTAGAAAGCATCGGCTCTGGCCGATGGGGTCTATTTTGTATGAAAATAGACCCCAAACATTTTAAGTCGAAGATATTGACAAATTCTTCCGTTTATTTTCATACATTCATTTAATATAAAATAGACCTGAGCCTTGGTTTTGAGAATATCTACTAATTTGGAGCAATGCTTTGTTTAGATTAGATTTTTCGAGGAGAGTGATGATTTGCACAAATATGAATGTAAAATTTATTAAAAGAAAGTTTGAAATTGCCATAACTTGCTAAATATGATTACTACTATTTAAAAAGTTATAGATTCAAAGCTCTAGTTTTCAGAAATATGTCGCAATTTAATGTTGATATTTTTTATTCCGAGCGCGATGAGATAAAAGTGTAAAATATCGCGACATCAATTTTGAGAAATATTTTTAGCAATGTCAATATGTGAACGGCAGGGCCTTTCAGAATAAACGCGAGGCCCAGGGCAACTGGTTTAAAATAAGCACCGGAATATATCATTGAATTTTTTCTACTCGTCCTAGTTTCTCGTCTAGTCTTATGATTTGTTTTAAATATCATTCCGCTTTTTATGTTATGTTGAGGCCCCAATTATTGCGAGGCCTCGCATCTGCTCCTCTGTTATCCTTTGTTCTCGAGTGTCACTTCTTTTCGCCATATTGTTATCGGGTTCTGAGCTAGTATGATCTGAATGGCCGAGAACCATGGGGGTTTATCTTGATTTCAGCCTGGCTGGAGGAAGGTGTTGTAGGTCTTTGTTTATTATATAACTCTTACGAAGATAAAATAGAAGACAAAAAATCGTCTAGTGCAGAGTCTGGTATTCTTAATTTTTATTTACGGCGTAGAAACCTGGAACATGAAAGAAAAATTGACATCTTAACACACCAATATCTGTCTTAAAAGAAATGGGGAACAACAAAGAAATCCGACTTTCTACCACATGTCTCAAAATAATTCTTTGATACTTTAGGCATCTCTCCAGAAGAAGTGATAGCCTGGAAAAGCTTGTTGCGCTTGGAAACGTATAAGGTCACAGGAGCAGGGCGGCCCACCTACTGGAGTGACCAAGTGAAGACCACCACAGTACCGTAATAACTGCGATGCGGGATGCAGAATGCAGAGAATCCGGTAGAAACAAAATCAAGAATGGTCACGATCCTCAGACAAGAGGGTGCTGACTTAAGAAGAAGTCCAATTTTGTCAATCGTAACCTTGATATTTAGATTTGGAACATTTTTATGCAGAAAAACTACAATGAATAAAAGATCAGAGATGTACTTGAAACACTTTTGAACACAAATAAAATAATACTAAAGCCTCTAGATCAGTGGTTCTTAACCTGGGTTCGGTGAGTCAGTCTCCCGGGTTCCGGCGGAGGTCAAAACACACACCCGACTTATTGTACGATATTATGAAAAATAATATGAAGTATGATATAAGGGTTCGGTGAACGCGTATATCAAACTGGTGGAGTTCGGTACCTCCAACATGGCTAAGAACCACTGCTCTAGATTAAAAAAAATCTTGCACAATCTCTGTAAGACCTTCCAAAGAAGACCGGCTTTCGGCCATGTCTCAAAATGATTCTTCGATATGTTGGGCATCTCGCCAGAAGAAACGATAGCCTGGAGAAGCTCGTTGCGCTTGAACCGTACAAGGACACAGGGGAAGGGGCAGGGCATCCACCCACTGGAGTGACCAAGTGAAGACCCCCACAGGTTCCACTGTAGTAGCTGAGATGCGAGATACAGAATCCTGGAGAGACAAAATCAAGTATTTTCAGAACAAGAATGATCACGATCCTCAGACATGAGAGTGCCGACTAAAGAAGAAAGTATCTCCTCCATAGTTTTCTAAAAGCAGCTTCACACAGCTGGTCTGGTGGCACAATGTTGCAGATAATCATTGCTTTGTGGCTGATTTTCTACACAGACGCACAGTATTCTGCCGTAAAATACACTAACCCTATCGCCGTGGTTCTTAACGTTAGTGTGTTTGCACCCCAACCAGTACCAGACAGTTTCTGTATAGGGCTAACCTTGGGTTCTATCAAAGGTGATCCCGTGGTATTTAGGGTAAGGATTGTTTGATATTGGGTTGCTATTGAATTTTTTATTCAGGGGCGACGTGCCTGAGCGTTGGTTCGGTGGAACCTCTGTTTTGCTGAGGTTCAGCATGAGATTCTACTTTTTGTAATATTTATTTAAGATGACAAGATTGTTCCTTATGTACTCACATTGGCTCCGCCTGTTGGATTGGCATGCTATTGCCGTATCTCGTAAGTATATAAGTTGAATAATATAGAAGATAGCACCGAGCCCTGTGGTAGGTCATTGCTTAGCGTCATTTCCCTACTGACCTCATCATCCATGTGAACCGCAAAACTGCCTATTGTCAGCATATTGGCTAATCTAAAAATAACGAAGCATGGTTTAAGACGAGAACGAGTTTTTCCAAACTTTCTCTGTTTCATTGACAAGATAATTATACTACTTAAGTTTTTTCTCAAACAATATGAAATTCATGTGAAAACATTTATATTTTATATCACTGTGTGGCATTTATGTATGCAATACCTTAAAAAAGAGGAAAATGAGCGGATTTATTATACAAATATATGACATTAAAGAATGGTTGCACTAATTGGAAGTTTAATTTAAGAAGACTTCCGACTTGTCAATAAACTAGAAAACCGAATGTAGAAGCAGTTGTATGGTATGCCATGTTACCAAGAATCGTAAGTAGACCTAATGAAAGAGGCATCACAGTATTTGATAACCTGATACATATAACCAGTTTTATGGCTTGTAGGTAACATGAATATATTTTAATTATACACGACGCTTTTGTGGGACCATATGACCGTGTTATACGAGGCCTAGGTGTATATTTAATTTTGATTAAATAATTCAAAACACGTGCTGTACAATCACGTATAAATCAGCCACACCAGTGTTATGGCTTGTAGGTAGCATGCATATTATTTCTGTGATAATGTAAGTTAACCGCGACTGAGCGAAGTTAGTAGTCGGATAGGTGTCCGACGAAAACTATGAATTCAGGGAATTCTATAACACTGGCCAGGGGGTAAGTAAGTGGAAGACATCCATTACCTCCGCATGTCAAAAATAATATTTATGTAGGTAGTTTGACGCGTTGGAATTAATTAATTTAATACCATCTATCCCAGGGGTGAGCAACCTTTTTTTACAACGGGCCATTTACAAATTTAAAAATGTTGCGCGGGCCGCACGTAAGAAAATTATAATAATACAAAAAAATAAAGAACTCAAAGTATCTAAAAAAAAAAAAACAACAACAACAATAAGAAAAAAGTTTATTTAATGAGAAATTTGGCATTGCTTCTTTGCCATCAATTGGTCTATATTTGCTGATATAGACGACACAGCAACTGGTACGCAGCTTTCTAAACGTACATCATTTAATCTCGATCGATCATCGCTTTTAATTATTTTCATTGCGGAAAATAATTGTTCGCAAACATGAGTACTTCCAAAAAGTGTCATTATTTGCTTTGCATGAGCGGTCAATCGTGGGAATTTTTCATAAATTCATGTAATTTTGATAGAAATTATGTATGACAACATTGTAAAAATTTATTTATTAAATCCGTGTCGTTTTGTAAATCTATTAATACCATTTGTAACTCATCTGGAACTGTTTCCACTTCTATATTAAATGATGAAGAAAAAATATTAAAGCTAAGAGCGGTTTTTTCTGATCTTAATATTTTAACTCGCGACTGAAATTCGGGTCGCCGCGGGTTGCTCACCCCTGATCTATCCTGTGTTGAATAAACATTTATATAAATGATAATCCAACTCAAATATTATTAAAATATTAATCTGTGTCGTGGTTGGACACTTGACGAATAAATGGAAGTAATCAACTTTTTAAAAATCAATATTTATAAATGGTATGATTTCTTTACATAGCATATTTAAAACGTATCGACCGTGCAAAATCAAGTATCTTAGCAATAATATATTTACGCATAGCAATACTAAATTTGATCACAAAAGCAAATTTATTAACACTGGCAACACACATATATTTTTCGTTGACGGCTGTCAAAAGTGTGTCAAAATTGTTAATAGATACGCCTAGAATCCCGTGATTATTAAAGAGATGTGTTATTCATAAATATCAGCATTTATTATAATTCATCGAGGCTCATCACTATCACAATGGCTAATAATACGATTCAGGTATATAATATATATATTGATAAGTGTATTTTAGTGTTTATAATCAATTAAATCAATAAATTCTAATGCATAATATTGTTATTGCTGCTTTGTAGGAAATTGAATGCATCGATGATTATTGGGGACCGGCCTTTAGATCAATATACGAAGGTGACGGACATGCCGTATTCATCGAACAGTTGGAATCTCGCATAAAACAACATGATAAGGAAATTGAGCGGATGTGCAATTTTTATCATCAAGTATGCTATTTTAAATTTTTAACACATTTGATATTAACGATAAATTGTACGGTATTCAAATATGATTTATTGTTTTTAGAGTTTTATAGATTCTGTTAGAGATTTACTTGAAGTTAGTAGTCACGCCCAAGCTCTTTACTCTCAAACCAAAGATCTCGATAGTGCATTGCAAGGTGTATCCGCCGGTAAATATTATACACATATTCGTATCTTTAATTATAAGTAAACTTGTACATAAAATTAAACGTATAAGAAAACAATAAGATTTGCATAGCCCTAGAAAAATTGATAAATCGGCTAGTACATGCATAAAATTAGCTGAAAAATATCCAACAGTCCTTTGGAATTCCGAAATTATTCACAAATTTAATTTTTTATATATACGAGAAGACAATCTTTTGTAAACGAATGTCACGTATGTTAATTTTTATAGAGGAAAATATTGCTTCCAAATTAAAAGAAGCAAAGGATCATCTAACCATTTTTTTTGGCACAAATGCATCCGCAGAATTAAAATTGAAACCATTTTTCATAAGAAACACTTATTGTTCTGAAAAATTTATACATTGTTTAATTAAGTTTAATTGAAAATCTGCTAGTGTGATAACTTTCTTGTGACATGTTGTATATTTATTGTTAGTTGTGTTTATGAGCTGGTTTTTAAAACAAACACCATCACTCAACTCCCTCTAGTTTGTATGTAACGACAAGTTAAAGTTTGAAAGAATTTCGCGCATGTACGTCATGCGTGCCGCACTGAAAGAGTTAATTGGTTGTTTACCTCCAAATATTTACATTTCTTAAACTAATGAATGATTTTTATTAATTATCTAGGACTTTTCAATTATGGCGACGATCTCGTGCACGCTAGAAAAGTTACACAGAACATGGTTTCCGGCATGGATAAGATGGCATTATTTTTGCCACTAATGACGACATATACCAAATTAAAAACGCAAGTGGAAAATAAAAGGTTAAATACTAATTCGATGCTAATAAAAAGTAATATGTTATACATTATTTCGACGTATTTTAGATATTATCCTGCTTTGAAAACTCTCGAACATCTGGAACATGTCCTGCTTCCTCGAGTGAGCAATTTTAAGTTTTGCGCTGAGATCGCTGCCAGCGTGCCCAAGCTCAGGCAAGCGATAGGCGATGAATCCAAGACAGATTTGACTGATTTCTTAGAGAATATCAGAAAGTATACGCCGACGATTGGTCAGATGGCTCAGCAACACACCCAGGACATATTGAGTCGTGATTTAGCGACAATTGTCAAAAATTACAAAGCCGGAACTTCATTAGATAACGGAAGCTTTAATGATAAATGTTGTCCTCAAGATTTGGTTGACTTTAGTCCGTTGTATAGATGTTTGCACATTCATTCCGTTCTGGGCGCTAGACACGATTTCGTAGAATATTATCGGTTCGTATTCATCGTTGTTATTAACCCTTTAAATGCCAAACAACAGTAATTTGATGGCAATAGTTCATAACCTATAAATAAACATGGATAAATGCATTCACTAGTCAAAATAATATTTTTTCATTACATAATACTGATTTTGTATTATAATTTCAGTGCTCAGCGTAAACAGCAAGCCAGATTAGTACTGGTCCATTCCACTGTGATGCAAGAATCCATCGATAGCTATCGAGATTATTTAAATAGTGTTCTTGGTTTCTTTATTGTCGAAGATCACCTTCTGTCTACAGGCGGTGGTCTTGTATCGAAAGATTGGCTGGTGGATCTTTGGGGCATGGCAGTTGGACGGGTTACCGCGACGTTACGCAAGAACACGTCTTTAGTTACCGATCCACAGCTCATGTTGAATATAAAACATCATATTGTGTTGTTTAACATGACGTTAAAGTATATATAAACGATTATTAATAATGTAATCATCAGAATATTTAATGGACGTTTTAATTTAAATGTTTTAATAAGGTATTACGGACTTTCTGAAGGTGATATACACGGATTATTACAAGAGATGGCTGAACATTATACAGAGATCACAATGCAGCGCTGGATTGCTATATTTAGAGAAATTCTTGATGAAGAACCATTTTTGCCTATTCAGGTTAATTATTATATATTAAGAGTATTGGAATGTTTTTGGTATTTACTGAAGTGCGAGGAGGTCGGAAACGCACCTTTAGTGTAGAGCCCTGGCTTCACTCAGTACCGTTCTCATTTGACTTGATCTGTTGCCACGTCGTTCCATCTTCCGGTCTATTTCAATGATGCAGCGTCTCGGTGTACACAATCCAACAACCTCAGTTCTGCTCTTTCTTTCCTCCGGGGAAAGAAAGTCTTGTTAACAATAAGCCTTTTCGGAGGCTGACAATAGTTGTAACCAGTATATCCTCGTATAGTCGATACAGCCCTGTTGCCGATACTCTACCCCCACCATATTTAAAAGCATTCTCACGTCAATGGAGGTTCTTTGGTCTCGATTACCATTCTAGAGTCTGGTAAGACCTAAACACTTAGCAAAAGAGCTGGCAAATGATAATGATGATACATTTTAATATTATTAAAAAATTAAGAAATATAATTAATTTTAATATTTTCTCTTTTGGCTCTTCTAATTATCAGGCGCCTGTGTGCGCCGCACAATCTGGCCATATGAATGGTGTTCACAAACGACCTATATCTAAGGCGTTGAGTTACTCATTTTTATATATCGATAGAAACCATGGTAAAATTACCCTTGAACAATTTTTTTCTTAATTTCAACACAAATATTATTAATCGATCATAGATAGAAACTATATTAATCATTCATCATCATCATAGGCGCAACAGTCCTATTGTAGAATCCTAGCCTCATCCAACACCCTTCTACATTTTATCCGGTCTGCCGCTAGGTCGCTCCATCTTGGTATATGTTTCTAATGATGCAGTATTCTCATTTGTACAAAGTCTAACGTCTTCCTTTTCCAGGGACAGAAGGTTTGTTCACCATGCCTTTTCGGTGGATGATGACAGCTGTGACCAGTATATCCTTGTATAGTCGGTACAGCTCCTCATTGCTTCGGATACGCCATTCTCGTCATCGCAAATATTCGTCTCAGAATCTTCCTCTCCAGGATATCCAGTTGTCCTTCATCTTGTTGTGTCAAAGCCCAACATTCAGACCTGTATGTTAGGACGGGCCTAAATGAGGGTCATGTAGAGCTTGATTTTAGTCTTTAGCTGTTGAAGTCCAAAGTAGCACCGGATTGCCAGCATGGTTCTTCCTCGAGTTATGTATAGCTTGAATTTAGTCTTCCGTAAGAGGAATCTCGACTGTAGATGCAATTGAAGTCCAAACTATATTAATCATAAGGGTTCACATTTTTTCTTTTAATACAAAAGAAGCAAAAAAACTTTCCGGTGTCCCTATTATTGATAATCCTTAAATAAAATAAACATATATTTTTTTATCTTTCAGGTCGAAAATCAAGCCGAGTATGATGAAATATTAAATAATTTCCCGTTTAACACGGAAAGCCTCGACGCACAAACGTTTCCAAAAAAGTAAACTTATCAATAAAATGTCATTTATATGAATTAGTTTACCGATTTTGATTATTTTCAGATTGCCGTTCTCATCGATGGTCCCCGCCATATACGGCCAAGTGAAAGAATTTATTTACGCGTGTCTGAAATTTTCCACCGGCCTCGGTTTAACTCCGTCTCAAAAGGCCGTGCAGGTCCGACGTAGCGCATCATTCTTATTAACACATTCGTTTTCCGGATGTCTATCATCGTTGTTCAGACGACCGTCATTAGCTCTCTTGCAAGTGGTGCAAATTATTATAGACACGCAATATTTGGGAAACGCTACGAGTTATTTGCATCAATTTATAGAGAATATCACCGGCGCCGAAAATACCCTCGATCAGGTGAATAGATTGATCTATCTATCGGTTAATTGACGTATGCTAATAAATTTTGGTTTTAGGCTTTGGGCGCTATGTTCCAAGTAGCGAGAGACGACGCCGAGAAACAAATATGCGATAAACTAAAGAAAAAGCTGGACGAATTTCTAGAATTGGAAAATTACAATTGGCTCTTAGGTATGACGTTAAAAAGTTTATTTTAATTATCGATATATTTGTAATTTAATATTTTAATTGTTTCAGCCGAATCGTTGGGCAATGCTTCTAGTTTCATAACCGATATGATTAGTTATTTAGGGGACGTGTTTGATTCGTTGACGACTTTGCCGAGCGAAGTTGCAGCACAAGCTTGTAAAGCGGCTTGCGAACATATGGCGCATAATATGCATCAGCTAGTAATAAGTCCCGATAATAAACAGATATCCATGGGCGCTTTGCATCAAATCAATTTGGATGTAATTCAGTGCGAACAGTTTGCAGCCAGCGAACCTGTGCCTGGAGTCAGGGATAGCGATTTGCTCGTATATTTTGCTCCATTGAGGTAACTTATCCATAATGACTATTTAAAATTAATTATTAGGGGTACCCATAAGTAATGTCGTTTTTTTCAATGATATTCAAAACAATTTTTCTTTTACTTTATTTAACGTTTCTTATACAAAATAATTCCCCATATCTATAATCTTCTGCCACCTTTCTTTCAAATCATCCATGCCCTTCTTGTAAAACTCTGGTTTTGACTGAAAATAGTCTGAAAGGGCTGTATTCACCTCTTCTAAGAAATTGAAATTTTGATCTCTTAGAAAATGTTCCATAGAACGAAATAAGTAAAAATCAGATGGTGCGAGATCCGACGAGTATGGCGGATTGCAACAGGGTGACCAATCCAAGATCCTGAATTTTTTCACACGTCAATTTCGTAACATGAGGTCGCGCTTGAATGCGGGACCCAAACACTTCTTTTTGAATCTTTCCCAATTTCTTCAGGATCTTCTGAGTACTGGAACAGGATGTACCGGCCTTTTCCGATAATTTTTCAATGGTCAGCATTGGGTCGCCTTCGATTGCAGATTTCACTGCCGTTTCATCCGCCTGACACTTCGGAAAATTGCTTCCAAACACAAATCAACCAGATTTAAATATTTAAACCATCAAGCAGATTTCTGTCATTCAATAAGTCTCCAGAATCCCGCAAATATCCTGTCGTAGCTCAGTCGCTTTTCTCAAAATGATATTGCAGCATACAGCTCTGCAAGTGTTGTTCTGAACGCTCTCCCATTGTCGCCAGAGGGATAAAGAAACCGTTTTTTTTTGTTTAAAGGCTACGAGCAGGTAGCCGCTACACAAAAAAAACTTATAACATGTCCTTACTGCCTTGAGCTGTTTCCCATCACATTTTCGCTTCCTACAAACTCGTTCCGTCCTTAGTTCCCAGGCCGTAGCGGCAACGAGGAAACTCATACGGATGGAAGCAATGCCGCACCTGGTGGCTGTTTTAGACTATCGCTAAGGCGTGCAATGTTGGCCTCCCGACCCAAAGAGGGGCCTGCCCCTCCGGAAAGCTAGTTGGGTCAACCTGCACCTGGATTACGTAGCCAACTAATGTTGTTCTTGGCGTGCTCAAAATAACTTTTCTCCTCACCTCTACTGATTGACAAACAACATCACTCGTTTGCATCAAAGCTAGCGACCACGTGACCGGGCGGATACAAGAATGCCCAAACACATACTAATACGGCTCTGTTTGCATATTTTAGATAATTATATTTTTTTTATTGGGAGAAATGTGTGTGGGGCAGTGCCCCGGTTGCCCCTAAGGACGAGCAGCTTCTGGACATGATTATGTATAAATTTTCAAATGCAAAATTATAACTGAAACGAATTTACTAACGAAATGTATGGGTTCTAGTTGTTCCCATAAATCCAATGTAGACATTCCTATCCAAATAATTAACCAGTGTCGTGGTAACAGTTGTCACACCGAGGTGACCATAGCGGTTAAAGAGTTAATTATTAATTTTTTTGACTGCAGATCAAGCGGTAGACATGTTTTTAATGTTACAAAACACTAAAATGTCAATAAATTCGATAAAAAAATATGCAGACTTTTGAGATAGTTTAGTAATAATATTGTTTTTTGTTTTGTTTTATAGACAATTATTGGATCTTGTAATGGGATGGGATTGGCTTAGTTATTTGCACGATATCGGAGTAGAAGAAGGCCGGTATCCGCTTGTAACACCGGCCGAAGCTGCCACACTCTTGGAAAAGATACGCGAAGCCGATCATCGTAGTTCAGTCTTTTCCGTATTGAAGAAATCGGAGAGAGATCGTAAAAAATTATTGGATACAGTTCTCAAACAGCTGAGACAACTATCACAACCAAAAGAACAATCGTAATATCTTTATTAATCACAATTAATTATATTTATGTTGCAATAGATTCTTTACGAAATATTATTATTAATTCAATTGTTATTTATCAATTATGTAAAAAAATAAAATATGTATATTAATATTATTTACTTTATTTAATATAATGCTTAATTTTAATAACAAATATATGATTATATAATAAATGAATATTTTTTTAGTTATTTGGCTGCTCTCCCTCCATAATGAATAAAGTTTTAATTTTCTCCGGCACCTTACCATCGCATATCCTCTCAATTTCAGCAATGATTTGATTTACTTTTCTGTGGCCGTCGTCTATTTGATTTTGCGTTAGTCTATCGAATAGATTCGACAAATTGTCCCAGTAAAACGGAATTTCTCCCGCTTTGAATGCGTCTCGTAGTTTCATCAACATGATTATGAGAATATAACCAATGTTTGATTTCCAAAATGTCTTTTTTCGCTCATCAATCTCCCAAAGGAATAATGTTTTGATGAAATAGCTCGAAAGATACGGCATATTACATACGTCTCGTAATTTTTTCATCTGAAAATATAAATAATACATATTATTTTAACATTACAGTACCGAGAAGTGAAATTGTAACGCCTGCAAAATTGCCTTATATCTTAATATAATTTACTCACCAGCTTTATGACGATTTTTAAATTGTGTGTGTCCAAAAATTTATATTTTTCAGCGCTGGTTAACGAATATCTCCAGCTTATGTTACAATTTTCTACATTATTAGGTGGAGTTTTTGGCACGGCTAACCAATTTTTCACCGTGACGCCTTTACTCTTGACGTCAAACGGCCAATTCTGAAATTCCAGCGTAAAAACGAAATCTACGAAGAATTTCAAATCCGACTCTAATTTTTGTACGTCCATTGTGAATGCCGGTCCAGATTTGGTCATTTTAACTCCGTATCTATGTTGACCGACGACTACAGCATCATACTTATCATCTTTGATGGGCTTCATAGTTTTTGATAATACACTTTCTAGCCACGCTCTAAATTTCTCAGGAATCATGTAATTTTCTTCATCGGTCCAATTTTTAAATATCTTCAGATTGATCGGATCTGTGATCTTTGACGTGTCCAATTGTATAGACACAAATCCGGGGGCGCTTAAATTTATTTTTGTCATGTTTTCAGGTAAAGCCAACAGTATATCGAGGTCAAATTCTTTAATCGTTGTTCCAGTTGATAGTCCGTCACTGACGCTGCCGGTATGTTGAATCTGAAACGAATATATTAGGTTGAATAATTAATAATCTCCGATTCAGGTAGACAGTTAGATTAGGCAGACAGACTATTGTTTGGATTTACTCGCAGTGAGTCACCCGACAAGGGGATTTTTGTTTTTATAGATAGATAAGTGGCCTGTCAGTCATTCGACAACTATTTAGTGTGGTGGACGTTACAGTGTTTTATTCTGAATCCTTAAAATTATTATTAAATAATTATTAAAGTGGCATATTAACCCTGAGGCGGGTTTTTGCCACCTGGAGGCACCTCCGTCTCAGCCATGATGTCATGACTGTGACGGAGGTTCTCCAGGTTATCTTGGATCTTCGAATACGGGTCAGGTCGCCAGCCAAAGCCCGGGAACCGAGCTGTCACGTGTGGATTGTAACAATAATAATCAGACGAGGTTAGGGCCAATTCGTATTAAATTTACGGTCTGATCGGGTGCTACGGCCACCTCCTGTAGCACACACGTCACTGAATTGGCCTGGATGGCGGCCTTGCTCCTCATAGCTCCGTAGTATCTACGAAACTATGATAGGCGCAGATAACGCCTTAGAGAAGATAACAGGAATACTGAGACAAACCCCCTCCTACTTGCCTGGACACAGTCGTGAGGGTAAAATCCGATACCAACAAGGTAAAAGATGTACGTCCAATGCCAGCAATGGCCAAGAGAGGGAAATCTTTACAAAAAACCGCATACCAAGACGGCTCGGGTCCCCGCGGTATGGACGCGAAAAGGGAGCCCTCACGTCACGTGTGAGACTCGGGTTCCTTTGGCCTCGACTACCATGCGAGAGATTGGTAAGGCCCATGCCCTCAGCGAGTGAGAGCCTTGTGGCTGGTAAATGATGGTGATGATGATGAATAGAACACGGTTGATGTTAAGTGGCATTTTCTTGTACAACACGCTTATAATAGAAAAAGATGGAAAGGGTTCTTATGATATGGATAGAAGTCTGCAATGACAAAAACATACCTATAGACCAGGGGCGAGTAACCATTTTTACAACGGGCCAGCTACAAACCCCAAGTTTTTTTATTGAATAACCCTTTTGATATAAATCCCACATGTCCCAACTTTTTGTATTTGTCTAAAATTGTCTAAAGAATAAATATGAACTATCAATGAACTTTATTGTCCGCAAATGGGAAAAAAACAGCAATATTCGTTGCAGTTGCCATGCAAGCATTGTTTTTTTCGCTCTGTACCGTATGCGAGCGAGAAAAAATATTGCGGCGGAACATCGTCAAGTTCGCGCGTCAAATTAATTAGCAAAAAAATCTTAAATATCGACCAAATTATTTATTTATTTAATAATAAATAAATAAATAATTTAATAAGATACAGTAGGCCAATTAAAAGTTTCTACAAGTTACAAAAATAATAATATAAACGATTAAGTTAAGAAAACATGAAAATCAGAAGAGAATGGATAAAAAATTACAATACATAGAGATATTTCAATAAACATATTTATTTGCGATGAAAGAAAGACATCGCAAGAGACTACCTAATATTCGTTTTTTGTCATAAAATAAGTCTATAGCCTCGTTCAAGCCATTGTAAAAATAGCACACTCTGATGACATATGAGTTATGACGATAGTTAGAGGAGACGTAAGGAACATACAGAATAAATTATAAAGCATTTTTAAAACGTCTAAGAATTCATCAATATCTTGGCTCGAAATGCTTGGGGTCTAGTTTCAAACATTCATTTTATACTAAATAGACCCCATCGGCCGACGCCGTTGGTTTCGAGCCCCCGCGACGAATCAGTTTAAAAAACGGCGAATGATATATATGGAAAATTACTATAATTACGCCTAGAGTATAATGTGGCGGGCCGCATGCGGCCCGCGTGCCCGGGTTGCTCACCCCTGATCTATAGTTTATCGCCACCTGGAAAATTTGGGGAAATTAAGCATATAGGTACCACATAATGACCGAAATAGGGCAGACCGAATGTCTATTGCCACAAGTCTCCCCTCGCGGAATAAAATCGAGCCTTTTTTGGACAGGACAATGCAAAATGGATCACCTATGAAAATATTGTCCGCAAAAGAAAATGGTTGGATAAGGATCAAAAGCCAATACTCATGGCAAGAAAACTTTAATGTGTGTATGGTGGGATCGTCAATGAATAATCCATCACGAGCTGATGAAGCGCAACGAAACGATTACTGCCGATACATACGTTCAGCAGCTGCAAAGAGTTCATGAAAAACTACTGGAAAAGCGTCCTGCACTCGTCAATCGGAAAGGCGTTGTCCTGTTACACGATAACGTCAGACCACACACGGCAAAAGTGACTCAATAAAACATTCTGGAGCTCCCCAGATCTTGCTCCTACAGACTACCACCTTTTCTGTTCCTTACATAATTTTTTGAACGGAAAAACTTTCATTAATGATGAGAAGGTTATATTTATCAGTGGTGAATACAATTATTTAATATTATTAATAATGATTTTACCTTGTGATACTTATTCAAAATGGGATCATTGTCGTAAATAATATTTCTGAAACTGTCACTGAAATCTAAATATGATTGCGTATAATCCTGTTTGACTTTTTCATTCGGACGATTGTAATTTGAATGTATTTCGCTCAGATGATGATGCAGTGGTTTATAACGGTTTTCTTTTAAATCATTCGGCTCCGTCATTTTGTTATCATTATTTGGATTTTTTGTAATGATTGCTGGGAATTTAATCGTGTCTATTATAGATGTAGATTTTTTCTAAATATATTAATATGGTTATTATGAGAAAATACGAAATATATTATTATGTGAGATGTTAATTATACTTTATTCAATATGTCCTTTTTTGTTTTCAACTCTTCGTCGTTCAGTATTATTACGTAGAGCTGTTCCGGTCTATTGTTCTTACACGAATCACCGATCGAATCGATTATTTTATTAATTTTTTTAGACCCGTCTTTCAATTGGCTCTCCTTAATGTTATTCAGCAGATTTTGCGATGGATCCCAGTAGAAATTGATCCTGTTGAGGTTGAGCGCAGCTCTCAATCGACACAACATGTGCCACAATAAAAATCCTCCATTTTTGTTCCAAAACGTTTTATCTTGTTTATCAGTCTCCCATAAAAATATTGATTTTATGTGATAATTCGAGAGAAATGGTGTATTGTTTTTATCTCGAATTCTTTTCATCTTAAAAATAAAGATAAATACATGATACATAATTTTATTTCGTAATAAATATTATATGATAGTTTACCAGTTTAATTGTGCTATTTAACCGATTCAGATTGGCAAATTTCATATCTTCGTGCTTGACAAATGAATATTGCCAATTCTGCTCATCTGCAACGCTCGGAGTAGCAATCCAGTTATCGATACAAATGTTATCATGATTTATTTTTAAATCCCACATTGAAAATTTCAATCCGAACACAATATATATTTTAAACAAAGACGCGCCATCTTTAACGCTTAATAACAATGCAGGAGTGCACTTGTTCCCTTTGACAATCTGTAAATTATCGCCCTTGTAAGAATTAATCACTTTGGTGATGTTTGCGTCGGTCCATTGCAGAAATTTTTTTGGCGCAATCGTTTCATCTTTTCCGAGCCAAGTGTTATAAATTTGAATCGTCTCAGAATCCTTTTTGCACTTATCGAATTTTAGTTTGATTGCAACGTGCCTTGGCGTAGTTTTTCTAATTTCCACTAGATCGTTTGGAATATTAATTTGATATTCTACGAATAAAGTGCCGGGAGAATTGTCGACCGTGCAATAATTATCAATATTGCTCGGAAATGTTATCTAAAACACAGTTTTTTTGAAAAATTGCTAGATAACGGGGGACATACAGTGTTCATACATACCAGGCTGTCGTATTTTAAAATTGGATCATTTTTATTCAGAGTATTTTTGAATTTGTTGAAAAATTCCAAGCAGAGTTTTCTGTTTTTTCCATCGTCGATATTTGGAATCGAGTTAATGTATTGATCGAATATTTTTAATTGCGCTTCGTTTATGACATCGCCGCAATTATTCATCTGATTAGAGAAAAAAAATGCTAATTCAATACATATTAATCGTTTTTAAAATAAATATAGTTTTATTACAAACCCTGGTTAACGTATACGAATATATTCCGATGCACCTTGTGTGGACTTCGATAAGTGCACACAAAGTGATCAGAACAGTTGCTTTTGAAAATATTTTTATCAAAAGATAAAGCTATTGAATGTGTTATTATTAAGAGATTAAATGATATTTTAAATCTTGTCATCATGATTTAAAATAACTCTTTATCATAAAATTGTTATTGCTATAGAAAAAAACCTATTGTCATTTTGGTATATCAATTGATATAGATTAGTAGTTCCTATAGAAATGAAAAATTTACACTTTTCTCTATGTATGTATTTTATGCCAGTGTTACCCAACCTTTTTAGACGTGTGGACGGGTGAAAAAAGGAAAAAAAATTCGGGGACCTTTAATACTGTAATAAAAATGTGTTTTTTTTATGTAATATTTATCTTAAATTGTGACAGATGGACATATGTAACTACACCCATCCCTCGCTTAACACGGAAGATAGGTTCTGCTAGATCACCGTGTTAAGCGAAACCGTGTTAAGCGAGACTAACAAATGTATGAAAAAGAGAGGATACATTATTTTTTAAAAATATTAAAGAAATAGGTAGATAGAACTGAAAAGTTATTGAAACATTATCAACATAACATTATCAACAGAAAAAAGATATTTATTTCAAGTGTACCATTTTTTTTACATTTAAAATGGACAGTTGTCGTCTAGATATACCCTAACCGTTATTCTTGGAAATTCCCGAAGCTGTGCGCACGTCTACAAAGCAAGATTTAATCGAAAATTTTTCATAAAACTGAAACTGTGTTAAAGAAGCGAAACCGTGTTAAGCGAGAAGGTGTATAATTAACGGTCGCAGTCAAACTTGCGCTGGGGCGGGGCGCATTCGCCGAAATTTGGTGAAACGTCATCTTTTACAAAAAAAATTGAGCCGAAAATTAAATTACTTGAACTTTAAGATTTGCTGGATGGTTAATGTAAAAAAAAAAAAAATCCGAAAGCAGGAGTCACTAAACATTTTGGGAACGGGCGTAATTGAATTTTTTTTATAAAACATGGTTTGAAAATGGTCTTTCAAATGTTGAATTTTAAATATTCATATCGAATGTTTGTGTGTTTGAAATTTCTATTATTTAGCGGAATTAAACTGGACGAATAATTCTTATTATCCAAAGAGCAGTTGTTTTTATAAACTACGAATGTTGAGGAACGTCATAAATTAAAGAGAACAATGACGATATCACACCAGTAAAAATTATTCATCAAAAATAAAACATCCTACCAATGAGAAAATATTTGAAAAAAAACAATACATAAATAAATTATCAAATAAATCAATAAATTCTTAAATAATTCACACTCAATAACTAAAATATTTCGAATGAATGGTTTTATATATTTTTGCCGAAATTCTCCTCAAGTATCTGACCAAAAAAAATATTTAAAAAAGACTGTTGTATAAGTTACAGCCGATCAAACGCGTAGTGTCGGCTAGCGTGTGTTATGCGCGCCCCGGACTTACACAAATACGCTTTTGATGTGGAATCCACGTCCCCCGTAGGCAATGTGTTAACAAATGTACATGTAACAGTTAAACAATTTGAATTGTAACATTGTCTGATACAATTAAAATTTAACAAATACAATGGAGTTTTTTCAACAAACTAATGCGAAACCTGCTGTTGCATCTTTGCTAATATATTGGATATTCTTGGCTGCAGTGCTGTCTTTGACAGTGCTGCATTCACGTTCAGTCTATTCCTTTGTTTGGATTTTATTGAAGGACATGGATTATTCATGCTTTCTCGCATGAATAGGTTGTTCAAAATTACATTAATAAATATATACCTTTACAGCTTAAAGATGGATATTCATCTTCCACTGATATCCAAAACTGAGGCAATGTTAATGTTTTGTGTCTGGATATCAGAGTGATATCCGAAGACAACTCTATTAATTGTTCTTTTTCTCTACTCGTAATAGTACATGAAATTATGTCCTCCATGAAGGGATTATTAATCCAAAGATTTCCTTTACGAGGATCCTCATTTTCGGGATAATAATGATTAAATTTTAGTACCAATGCCTTCAAGTGTTGACTTATTACATTTAAAATACCTCTCCTGTCTAATTTCTCAATTTAAAAATATTTGTACAAAACCCCTGGAGAGAAAGATTTAGGTCATTAAGTAGACTAAATATGTCCGCCTCGTCTAATTATTATTGTTACAATCCGCGCGTGAGAGCTCGATTCCCGGGCTTTGGCTGGCAACCTGACCCGTATACGAAGAGCCTAGATAACCTGGAGAACGTCTGTCTATAGTCATGACATCATGACTGAGACGGAGGTGTCCTCTAGGTGGCAAAGACCCGCCCCAGGGTTATAAGGCCACTGTTTAGTTTAGTTTAGTTATATATTTACTCATCCATTCCTCGTCCAAAAAATGTTCTAGTAAAGCGGAGTTTCTTTTTCTCATAAAATGTTTTGCTCCTTTCCTTAATTCAAAGAGACGTAAAAGAATCTTTCCTCCCGATAGCCACCTCACTTCTGCTTGATGAAATAGATGTTGGATGTTGCGAGTCCATACTCTCGCACAGTAACTTGAACAGTCTTAAGTTCATGGAGCGACTACAAATTTCATTTATAATCTTCACTGCGTCTTTCATCATTGTGTTTAGCTCTGGAGAGAGTTTCTTTGCAGCTAGATCCTCTCGGTGAATTATACAGTGAGTGGACAACATATCTGGATGGGCAACAGTCTTTATTCTTGTAAATACACCTAAGAGATGTCCAGTCATGCTTTCAGCGCCGTCTGTACACACTCCGATGCATTTGCCCCACTCTGAGATGTGCGCTTGGAAATACTCGTCAAGAACACCAAATATCTCCGAACTTCTAGTCCGTTCAGGTAAGTCAAGACATCAAAGAAGTTCCTCCCTAAAGTCTTTAGCTTCACTATACATCACGAAGCAGAATAGCATGGTTGCTTAAGTCGTGACATCGTCAAAACATCGTGATTTCTTTATTCCCTTTACAACCTGCTCTTCAATATCGATCGCCATGTCAAGAATTCTTCTCTGGATAGTGTTTCCCGAATGTGACAGAGCCTCGAGTTTTTTTGCGGCTTGAGGACTCAAAACCTCATGAGCGCAATCTTTGATGCAAGGGTTTACTAACTTCTCGCCGATAGTGAACGGTTTTTTCGTTTTCGATATTTGAAGTGCAACTAAATAAGACGCTCGAAGCAGTTTTTTGTCACTAGTTATCATCTTCTTCATTTCACTTTTTTGATTTTTCAACTGGTCGTGTAATCTTTCAAAAAAATCCAATGGCTTATCTTTGAGATCACAATGCTTCAAATGCAATTGACGAACAAGTTTGAAAGGTTTTATGGCCTCATTTGATAGAATTGCATGACACATTACACACAGGGGCAGTGGACATAGTTCACTTTCAAGGGCTATAGTAAAAACCAACTTTAAATACCATTTATCATAATGCCTAACATAGTCTCCTTTCCTTTTGCTTATTTGTAATCGATTTCGTGATTTTTTCAATCCATGCATTACTGCACTAAAACCCTTTTCTACGAAATATGATGAAAGACACAGAAGAGGACTTCGATGGCGAAAACTAAATAATAAATATTATTTTGGCCTGAAGCTCAATAAACTGCTCTCTTAAATTTTGACTAACACTTTCTACGTCTGATAAAAATGGATTTATTAACTAAGCTGGTATTACAAGTTCCTAGAAGTCTTTGAATCGAATAATCAAATCTAAGATAAGGGCTTCAATGTGGCAACAGTATGTTTCCATATCAGAACCCGTGAGCATATCTTCTCTTAATTGTTGTAAAGAAGAAAACTGGTGGTATTCTCGCCGACAAAGATTATTTTTATATATTTCGAGTTTATTGATAAAGCTCAGTACAACTACTTTGGCTTTAATAAGGCTGATTTTGTTTCCTTTTCGAATATATCCGAAAGATAGGCCACATTATTTCTTAGTAATTTTGATTCAATGCATATGTTTTCTTTGTTTACACCCAAAAACTCCACAATTGTATCAAATAGTGCATAAAATCTTTTTAAACAATTTACTTTCGATAGCTATCTTACTTCTGTATGTAAGATAAGTCGAATTCTTCATCATTTTATTTACACAGTTGATGGAATAATATATCATTTAAGGGATGGGATTTTATTGATCATTTTTGTAGCAATACTCATCCATTTGTGAAGTCTTTCATTTATAACGTCGAACTCTTGCAGCGCCCCCTAAATGCTAAAAAAAAATAAACGCCCCGCCAGACTTCTAAAACGCACACAAAGGGGCGCTGGCGCCCCGATTAAGAATCACTAATCTAGATTAATAAAAAATAAATATTATGTAAATGATTTAAAAATAAAATGTATAGAAATATTTTAAATATTAATGTTCCACGTATTTCGAGTTCTTTTGAACATACAAAAAATGAATCAGCGTTTTTAATTTCTTACCATCAAATACTATACTAAGGCCGTGTTTCAAAAGTGCTTTGAAATATTAATAAATGACACAAAATCGCAACATTTTTTTAAAAGATATTGGTAGAGTACTGAAGAAGAATCTGTTATATATGAAATTAGAAATAAGTGAAGAGGATAGAAACTTTGAATGATATTCGGAAACAAATTAAATACTAGGCATCACAGTCAGGCCAAATTGTGCGGCGCACACAGGTCCCGGAATATCGAGTGCGCCGAGAGGCGCAAAGAGAGGAAAAATTTAATAATATTAAATATTTTTTCATAAACCCTTTGGGCTCCTATGTCTAGTATGTCTTGACATGAGTTTTTTTCCACCAGCTCCTATGTCAAGTATGTCTTGACATTTTTTTTAAGTGTACCCCGATTTTTTCATTCTGTAGCATAAATATTATTTTCTTACAAATTCACTAAAAATAGCTAGGAGTTGGTGGAAACTTATAAAAAAAACTTTTGGAGCCCAAAAGGTTAAACGTTTCTTAAGAGCTAAAAATTTCCTAATTCTTTTTCATAAAATGTTTTTTTTATTATTGTGGGGGGCCACTGATTTAAAAATCGATTGGTTGATATTTTACGTCGTGCCTTAAGGAACTTGAGTCTCACACTTGACCAGCGCCCAGCACACGCGACCAGCGCCTGTGTGCAGAACTTAAATTGCCCCCCCCTATACCCTCCCTCTTTAAGTGTAATGACTCTCCTCTCGTCTTCTTGTGGCAATTACATCGACGCTGTATCATTATTACTACAGACAAGCAAACCACAACAACCGTTGACGTTCTGGCTACAGACTCCGCCTCAACATCTTCGAGTTCAGACCGCAGATTGGCATGCTACTTTTAAGGCCCCCAGTCGGCCTCTCGTCGGGGATCACCAGAAAAAGTATCCCCATGTTGATACTCTTGGCACTAGTCATCACTGCCAGAGATCGCCAACCAGAAAGTACCAGGAGCTGCACGCATCACGTGCCCTATTTTATTAATGTGTCTATCTGTGAACCATGTATATTATTATTGTTATTTAATAAATATGTCGATGTGTCAATATATAACTGAGTTTGCATTTCCATCACCGGCGAGAGTAAAAGCTTGTCATGGTCCGAGTCACGAATCATTCTTTTATTTTACACATATTTAATATTTTTAAATTTTTCACCCCTTGGCACCTCTCGCCGCACCTAAAAATCCGGCGCTTGTGTGCGCCGCACAACCTGGCACAAAAAGCGAACTACGAGAACAATTATTTATATTATCATCATTATTGTGATTTGCCAGCAACAACTCACTGAGGGAATTACCAGACTCTCGAATGACAGTCGAGGACAAAGGACCCAAGCCGTCTTGGTGTGCGGTTTTTTGTAAAGAGTTTCCCTCTCTTGGCCATTGCTGGCATTGGATGTACATCTTCTACCTTCTTGGTATTAGATTTTCTGTTATTAGACTGTGTCCAGGCGAGAGGGGGTTTGCCCCTATATTCGTTCTCATCTTCTCTAGGCGTTAGCTGCTTATAACGAGTCGCAAGTGATTATTCGCCTTGTCGCACAATGACAAACCTTTCATCATCAAAAAGACCTCAACAAAGAGGATTCCCTAGAAAGAAGGAAAGGGCGAAGGTATCAAGACTAGACCGTTTATCGGTTAACAGTTTATGACGATATTTATATGAAGTATTTTTTTGCCAACTTAAATATAAAAATTTTGATATGCTATTATTATATGCTATTATTATATGCTATTATTATATATATGTGCATTTAATTATTATAATCAATATAATGGAGCAAACTAACCACACATTATATACCTGACAGGATATTTTTCACTCTGGCAACAGTTAAACCGGCGCACTACGCCCTGTCAGTCAGTCTAATCGTACGGATTTCATCTTGTTATCTTATATACTGTATATTGAACAGGAATTCACAATGCCGGTTAGTTTTGTCAAATTATTCAGTTATTTTTTATTAGGTTTATAGGCCCCTTTTTTGGGCGTGACTCTTAGTAACATGGATAGTAAATTAACCACAATGAGTCATAAACATAATGTTAAAAAACTGCAATGAATGAAATGAAAAGGCTTGAAAGATAAATTATCCATATTTTAGTTTATTGGTTAGGAAATACAGTCTTGATCTTGATCACGTCAGGTTTAGTGTCGTGAAGTAATGACGACTATCTAATGGTTTGTCGCGGTCGTTATAAACTCCTAGCTAAGTTGATATCTCAGCGTCCATTTTTATATGTTAAAGATGATTTCAGTCCTCGACTGAGGTCCCTTGCAGGTAGAGAGTTACGAGATATTGAAATAAATGTTTCATCGCATAATTTAAATAAATTTTAATAAAATTATCCACAGTGAAAAGTATCTCGTCTATAATCTGTTTTAGGCATATCATTCCACATTATTGGAACATCAGCAAACCGTTGGTAACATGGCGTTGTTGCCGATTAAAACTCAGTACCGTGGACCTGCGCCTACAAATCCACCAGAAATCGATATAATCGAGGAAGCTCTATATTATTTTAAAGCGAATGTGTTCTTCCGATTTTATGAAATAAAGGTATGATGTAAAAATATTATAAATTATTATAGCGTTGCTATAATTGATTATCTTTTTAGTCCGAGTCCGATCGTGTACTCATATATCTCACTCTGTATATTACGGAGTGCTTGAAAAGACTGCAGAGATGTGCCACTAAGGCGCAGGGAATACAAGAGGTGTATTCGTTGAGTATCTCCAAATTTAGCATTCCCGGAGAGCCCGGTTTCCCGCTTAATTCCGTTTACATCAAACCTGCGAGTACAGTCGAAGCCGGTAATTCAATATTTATATTTTTTATTCATATTTTATTACATCTAAAATAAAATACGGATATTATTTCAGATACTATGCGTCAATACATTCAGCAATTGAGACAAGAAACCGGAGCTCGTGTTTGCGAAAAGGTATTATATTTATTATATAGTAAACGTATTCGTTATTGTGTTATTATTTAAATTGATTGTTTTATAGGTGTTTGCGACTGAAGATGGAAAACCCAGTAAATGGTGGTTATGTTTTGCCAAAAGGAAATTCATGGATAAATCTTTATCGGGACCCGGTCAATAATTTATGTCGGATAACACTTATATTGTGTTTGTAAATTTATTTCATCTCATGTAACGCAAAATGCACTAAGATATCAGCGTATAGCCAAGATTTTTTTTATGAGGATTATATTTAAATCGATTTTATGTATCTATCATCAAAATTTTGTGAATAAAACCATTTAATTTGGTACAAAAAGGCGTATCCAGCTTGAAAGTAATTTTTTTATGTATTGTATAATTTTATTTTATTTAATAAATAAACGTTATATTAGAATCAGTGTCATTTTATTAAATTCAACTTATGCGTCAACTTTATTATTGTAGTTTTTCTTATTTAATGCATCATCAAAATTTCACTGTGTTACAAATGTGTTATTATTTTTTAGCAAAGTTTAGCAAAAAAAAAATTAAGCAAATTATTCGCTTTTAATATAAAACCAATGGAATAGCTAAAAAAAATGACAATAAAAAGTAATAAAAACCAAGCAAATAACTATTTTTTTAATAATATCACTTTAAGTACGATAATTTTTAGATTTAAAAAACAAAGAAATATGCAGCTCTAAATATTAATTCTTTTAGGGTATAGTGTGGCGCGCATGACGTTCATGCGCAAACTAATCGTGGCCAGGGTGCGTCGCACATGACGTTCATGCGCGCGATTTTTACGTATTTAACTTGCCGTTACACGTAAACTAGAGCGAATTAAGTGATGGTGTTTGTTTTAAAGTATAGCTTACAAACACAGCTAACAATAAATTTACAACATATCACAAGAAAGTTATAGGAACCATGTAAAATATAAACATAACCATTTAAATGGGTCAAACTGCGTCAAAAATGTTAGACGTACATTATTTAAAGTTTAATTAAAATTCTATGATTATGTCTAACGTTTGATTATTCATTTCAATAAAAAATTAAACAAAAATAATAATAAAGTTGCGGAATTTTTTATGTTTAGAATTAATATAATATATCATATTTGAACTATTATTTTTATAAAATTGAGCGCATAAAAATGTAATATGATCTTAGTTCACAGCACAATGGTCTGATTTGAAAGGCCTGGAAAATAAAGATATCCTTTAAAAAAGCACCAGCATTTTCTCATTTTTTTTCATTTGTTCTTCATATCCATGTCAGCATGAACCTTATTAAAAGTAGATTGAGAAATCGTCTCATTTATGAGAATTTGAAATTCACGATTTGTTTGCGCATGTACGCGATGCGCCCCGCACTGAAAGGGTTAAATAATCTTGCATATTCAAATTAAAATTAAATTCTCTCTTCGGTTTTCCTAATTGTTCGCTTTGCAACGTCATACGAGACCGCGAATAAAAAGTGTTTTGTGCATCGCGGGCATGGTTGATATCAATATATCCCCTCACTCGCCTACCCCCCTTCGCCCGACGGCACCGTGTCCATCATAGCCGCGGGCAAACCAGCCACCAGATAAGTCTATCCAAACAATTACCCACAAACGGTTTTATTCATGCCCCAATTTATATCGCTATTTAACATGGTATCATGCTAATCACTTTAGATATTTTGATCGCCTTCAAATCGATCGAAGACAAAGCGACAGATCGCCAACAAATAGAGAGGCGCCTTAAACCTTTCTGCGACGGCAATCTTAGGGTCACCCCCTACAACTTTCCTACGAATTACACAGGGATTCAGAATATCTACTTATCACTTCCTAACCCCTACCGGGGGAGGGGGCACCAAGAATTTATCAGAAATGAAACACAACTTTCTAGCATACCATTAAAATTGATGGTCAGCATCTCATTACATTTTTTATATTACAGTAACGCATGCTTTAGAATAACCAAGTAGAAGTATCTAGAAACAATTCTTTGTATCTCTGTCACCAGCAATCCTAGTGTAGAAAGTGACTATCCTGGCTTAGGTTGACCCGGCTCCCTAGTCATCCAAAGGCAAATGCCGGGATAGTTCCTTGAGCCGTTTCCCATCACATATCCGCTTCCTACAAACTCGCTCCGTCCTCAGGTCCTAGGCCGTAGCGGCAACGAGGAAACTCGTACGGATGGAAACAATGCCGCACCTGGTGGCTGTTTTAGACTATCGCTAAGGCGTGCAATGTTGGCCTGCCGGCCCAAAGGGGGGCCTGCCAAGTGGGTCAACCTGCACCTGGATTACGTAGCCAACTAATGTTGTTCTTGGCGTGCTCCGAAATGGAGGAGGAAACTCCCTACAACGACGAGCATGCGAAGTATGGCAAAGTAAAAGCCATACGAAATCATCAGTGTATGATATTTAGTTTTATTCAGTGTACCTAATTTTTACCAGCTTCTAAAAATAGGATTCTTGTAAAGAAATTTAGCTCTCAAAAGAAATATAACCCGTTGTGACCCGTTAAAATATTTTATAGCCATATTTGACTTTGAGTTTGCCGACACTAGGTTAATCCACCTTTTAAAAATAAATAAATGATCGATTTATTAATTTTAAAATCCATCTAAATTAAAATATTATAATTTTATTGAATATTTTATTTGCAATTATCGATATACGCCGAGAATGCTGCAAATATTTACGTTTCATTATTTGAATGGGTAATATTTTGCGTTGGCAGCATTGTGGGAAGTCGTTTGTTTGGGTGGGGAGTGGCAACACCGAGCCGGCGTCCGAGGTTAGGTTGACGTTTGGCGGGATCGCGTACATCGGGCTCCAGCGGCGGCATCATGTCGATCGGCGTACCCATCAAGGTGCTGCACGAGGCGGAGGGCCACGTGGTGACGTGCGAGACGCGCTCGGGCGAGGTGTACCGCGGCAAGCTGGTGGAGGCCGAGGATAACATGAACTGCCAGCTGTCCGGCGTGGCCGTAACCCAACGCGACGGCCGCGTACAGCAGCTGGAGGCCGTGTACATCCGCGGCTCCAAGGTGCGCTTCCTCATCCTGCCCGACATGCTCAAGAACGCGCCCATGTTCAAGAGGCAGGGCGCCAAACCCGGCTCAGCGGGACGCGGCAAGAGCGCCATTCTGCGCGCTCAAGGTAATAATGGCATTTTTATATATTTGGTCTTGACGCTACGTATGCCGGCCATAATTTTTTGACAGCTAATACTCAGTAAATCTATCATATGTCATATTGTTTTGTTTATACCGGAGATGACTGGAAACGACAGGAGATATAAAATGATTGATAACGAGTTTTTTTGATAATTTATTAATATATTATTATTGTGTTTTCAGTTGCCGGTCGTGGCCGAGGCGGACCCGGCGTCGTAGCTCATCGGGGTGGTCGGGGCGGATGGCAGGGTGCCGGACAGTCGAGAAAATGAGTTGAACACGTTTCCGTGCATTACTTTGTGATTGTTTGCGGTCGAGGATATACGTTTGTGTAAAAATAATAGGAACGATCTGCGACCGTTCCTCGGAGTGGAATCATGTTTTTACAATTCGAGTCTAAATTCACAGTGCGATCGATTCCGACAGTGTTTGATATATCCTCGCAATTTTCATATAAATTATGTTTAAAAACTTAATTATAAGATGTACAATTAATTTATAAAACTGTGATCGATGTATATGACGAACAATTTTGGCGTATACGATCAAAATGTTTATGATTCACTCGTCGTCGTTAATATTAAACGATGGTAAATAAAATAGTTTTCGAAAATAGGTGACGTTTTGTTATTTAAATAAATACAAACGGTATTGTTATGTAAAATTTATTGGACAAATAGAAAGTTTTAAAGGTAAAGAAGTAACATTTCACAGGGTGTATAATAATAAAGATAAATTCTCAATTGGACAATCGATTAATGTCTAAAGGGCACATTCAGAATTGTCTTTGATAGCGAAACATTAAAATATTAAATGCCGGTCTGTCCGATAACGTCGCCGATCTTCGGAAACGACATCGGAAAAACGACACGAATTACATACTAACTAACGATGGTGAATGATAAAATATTTAAATATATAAAGAATTATATATCGTGAAAAAATTTACGATCGTTAAAAATTGCTTGAATAACGTGTGATATATAAATATATATGATACATAATAAAATATTGCATGTGAGATTCAGAGACACGAGCCGGGTGTTACGATTAATATTATTCGTAATTTTAATGTTGATTAAACGATTGACGTTAGATAAAATTATATACGAGCATAATTTGATTGTGAATATTATCGTATATAACGAAGCTAAGTACATACCACAGTCGTTGGAATATATATTGCGGACGCTACGAGCGTAACGCAAGGATAGAGTTTTTAAAAAATATTTCGTATTAATATATCTAAACACAGCAATGATATGGTTATGTTCTCACTTAACGTTTATAATCTATCGAAGAATATATGAAAAATATTTATTATATATATTTTTATTACATTTAAACGAGTTTAATTGAATAATGAAGGTTCGACGTTCGTTAAGTACATTCTACGACATCCAAGAAACGAATTTCTCCCTGGTCCCTTCTATAAAAAGCATTTTTTTTCATTAAAAAAGCCCTTGAAGCTCGGGTAATATCACTCCTACGCTATTTGACGTGATATCGAATATTTCTTTGGTGCATCCAATTGGTCCGATTAATGATGACGCACCAATTAGGCGTAATTTTTTTTTTTTTTTAATTATTTTAAATGAGCAATGCGGAAAGAAATGTCATTTTTTCATCCTAATTTATTTTATTTTAATTTTTTATTTTACCGGAGATCGTAAACTTACAGCCAGGACTTCAAACTGCTCCTTTTTTTGTAGCGGCTCAATTAAAAAAATAAATATCGGTTCAATTCTAGTTTTCGTTCTGAAAAATATCCGTTCTGATGATTTTATTTGTGTCATTAATTATTTTATACCATTTTATTCCTTCTTTTGTAATAAGCGTATATTAACGGATCCGAAATGCACAATATTATTTTTTCGGTTCAGCTCTGGCTGTTGTTACGATGAAAATAATGTTTTATTCCAGTTCTCGGTTCAATTCCGATTCGAAGCCCTGCTTACAGCATCATCTTGAACATTCAGAAATGCTTAAAAAATTCAGAAGTAGTGATATGGAGCTGAAGGATAAGCTGATAAAGGAGTGGTATTCATCCAGGAATTATCTCAAGTCGTCGACTCTAAAAGATAGTTCGAAAGACTCGAATTGATCAAAAAAATTGGCAAAGAATTTGGATTCCGTAAGAACTGTTCTTCAATGTTGCCTGTTTCTGCCAAGGATTGTTATTGGTGACGAGAAGTCGGCCCTTTACGATAATCTAAAGAGGAAAAACAATGATTGTTTCTACATCCCGACCATTTTTGTACTTCAAAAAGCTTCTACTTTGCATTTTGTGAGATGTTTCAGAAGTTATTCGGCATAAATTATAATAGACCTGATGTTTATTGTACTTAAATAGTTGGATTAAAAGCAGAAATGTTCAGTTATGGTAAAGAACATCGTCAGTCTGTCTTTTGAGGCGTTTGCTGAAAAATATATTTATTATATCATTTGAAGAATTCGAAGAAAAAGAATTTTCGAAGAAAAGTATGTAATTCTGGCTGTAAAATCCTTGTCGAGTATCTTGAGCGGCGGCCGTTGTATATTTGATGATATTTTCACTTCTGTTTAAATTACGAGTGGTTCTTTCTCGATGAGTATTACAAATATTTTTTTGATCAATCGAAGAAGTCGAAGAAAATGATTTTTTTTTAGAGAAGAATCGAATAACGACATTTCCTTTCGCCTTGCATAATATTACGAGATATTTACATTGATACCGAATGCGGTTCACATATTAGGATTAATAATAACATCAATAAAACGTAAATATTATTTTTTCTTAAATGGCTACGAACAACATTTATAGAAAAAAATGTGAGGAGTTGTATAAGATTTTTAAAAGTGGTGCATCGTGAAGAAAATATATTATCGCTAGTATTGTAAATATATTTGTTAAAGAATCGAAACATGTTGAATATATATAGACTCGAGAGTGCATTGACATTGCGCTACCCGCACGTATGCATCTTTAAGAAATTGACTTTTGGCAATTTGGGCTTACAATTCTATATATTATATTCTTAAATTGAGATCTTGATATTCACGTTCGTACGAATTTACAAACGGCTCTCTCTCTCGGAAATCATAAATAAATTTATTTATATACCCCTGATATTTGATTTTAATCGTCATCGAAATTAATGCTTTACGATATGCGTAGTTAAAGAAAATATCAATTTGATCGTCGCTAGCTATCGTCAGTCGATTAACGTTTTGAAAGATATTTGAAGTAATACATTTTTATATTAAAATTTTTGACATTATAAATCACAATTGTGTCGTCGCAGTCTCATTTCATCAATCTACACTTTTTTTTTTTGGTGAATCCTATATTCTAGTCCATCTCGCGTCGGTGACCGTACATCACCGCGCCTCCCTGTCGTCGTTGCCGTCCGTGTCTTGAGATCGAGTTACATCACTAACCACGCCGGTGTACTTAAACCCTAACGTTATATTGCCTATATGCTTGTGGACCGAGTCCGTATGGATCGTTCTCTCGTTGGAGCACGGCGATACGTCATCGTCGTCGTCTTGCACGAGCTCCGGGTCTTCCGAGTTGCTCTCCGTCGTGTCTTCCTCTTCGATATCGTCGTTTTGACTGTGATACGACGAGTGCGGATCCGAGTCTTGCGAATCGTTCGAGTGCTGGTATTCTTTGTATTGATCGATCGTGAGCTCCGTGACCGCCGGCAACAGATTATCAAACGATCCTTGTCTGAAAATTAAATAAACATTTTTAATCTGACAATAACGATTTAATTATAATATATGAGCGATTTACCGTTCTGGCAATCCTAGATAGGCTCCGGGCGCGGATGCAGATCGTGCTCCTCTCGACAATCTTCCCGGTCGTGCCAGAAACGGATTCTAAAAACATGCATCGTTATTAACGTCGGATAGAACGATTGCGTTTAATTATATATTACCTGAAAACTATGTTTCTTGAGCATAGTTTTGATTAATATGAGCGTCGAGACTTTGGGTATGCTCGTGACTACCTGAGCGACCTCTTCCTCGGTGACTTCTACCAATTGACAATTGTCCTCTTCCGACGGTAAATACCATTTGCCGTCTAGTGTCACCCACGAATCCAACTGTAATAATTGATTATGATTATAATATTGAATTAGAATGTGTGCAGATTAACGGAGACGTTCTATACTTTTATTTCCGGTAACGTAATTCTGGCTATAGGATCCTTGTCGAGCATCTTGAGCAGCAGCCGTCGTAGATTCGATGATATTTGCGCTTCTGGGGGAAAAACGAGCGGTTCTTTCTTGATGAGGGCACACAGGGCTTGAGTGCCTTCTGCTTGCCACGGCACGATCCCCGTCACAAATGTGTATAGCGTCACGCCCATCGACCAGATATCGGATGCCTGAAAATAATTAAATATAATAATCAGAATGTGCTTAAAATTGTGGATCTTCTCGATTGAACGAGAGGTAAAATCTTTGGATGTAGAAAAATGAGTTATATTATTATAATTAGATGAAATAATGGATCTGCTGTTAAGCGTCCTATTTCTGCTTCTTAGTATATTATTCACGTTCGCTATTTTCTGCAGATGATGCGTTCTTAGGCAACAGAGCCGAATGTAGAGAGATTTAACGTGGTCATTTAAACACAACATGTATTATGGAAACCTGTAGCAAGTTCTTTGGGTTCAGATGCTCTTTTTGTTGAAAACTTCTTCCCCAGCAAGGCCAATATTACCTATGGCATTCATGATGTAAACATCGAAAACAACCGAAGAGGGTCTATTTTTAATGGAAATAGACCCCAAGCATTTCAAGTCAAGATATTGATGACCTTTTCTTAAAAAATGGATAAATATAGTTATTAATGATAATTTAGTCGATATTTCGGTTTTTTAAACTAATCGATATCAATAATACGCGTGAATGACGAGTGCACTCGGCGATGTCCCACCGCAGACTGAGGATTCATCGCCGACTGCCGCTCTCGCCGCACGTGTCAATCGCACAGTTTAACAAAGGCTAACCAACTTTTAAAATTACTTCCACGGTTCTTGGCGTTTTTCTTGATCCTCGAGCATACCGCGTTATACCGAAACAGTGTTAATCAAGAAAGTACTAAACGAAATTACTCTATTGACATTTGTCATAAGAATTGCATCAAATATGGCCTTTCTATTCCATAAAAACTGGTTTTTCCCATCTTTGCGTTGTTGATGTAAAGATGTTGAAGTTCTTCTGGACTGAGTTCGTTTTTATGATTATTTATTGATCCTTTATACAGTCAACCCTTCTATAACGTTCAGATAGGGACCACGCTATAGAAAAAAACGCTATAGGAGAGTTGACTGTAATTCCAAAGCTTTACTCAAAGTCACAATTTCAGCGATAATATACTCTTCGTCACAACTTAAAACATCCCTGACTAAAATACAATCTGATCTGAAATCATTGTTTTAATGTAAATTTCTTTCTAGGCGATAAATAAGCAATGAAGAATGTTCTAAAGCTCTTTCCAAAATTCTTTAAGAGACGGTTCTATTGGATTACAGAGCACTTCAATAACACACAGTTTTTGTAGTGCGGCATAAATTTTTGCCACAAATGTATATACATTGCTTGAAGACTTATTTATATCATCCGTCACGGCGGCTCGAAAACAACCGCGTCGTCCGAAGGGGGTCTTTTAGGGACCCCAAGCATTTCGAGTCAAGATATTAAAGAATTCTTCATCGATTTTGCATTAAAAATATATATTATTCTAAGAATAAAAATAGTTGTTCTTAAATTTCATAATTTGGATTTTTCAACTAATCAATATGACGCGTAAATGACAATGCTCTCGGCGATGTATCGCCGTAGACTGAGCTCTCGCAGCACGTGCCACTCGCACGTTTCACTCACACTCGGTACATCGTACCGAATGCTAGAGAGAAAAAACAGACAATAGCTGCGAATATTTTTTTTTTTTCATAATTACAGATAATAAATGACAATGGTTATTTAGAATATTTATTCTGTAGACTTTTTTTAGACAAATATAAAAAGTTTGTGACGTGTAGAGAGTGTATTAAACTCGAGAAAAATCAAAACTTGGAGGTCCCCAATAGGCCCTGTCGCACGGCTATGTTAACCGCTATTGTCACGCCGGTGTGACTAATTCACCTTACATGCCAGAGTCTCCTGTAAGATTTTTGTATTAATTACTCGGATAGAAGTCCATAAGTTTCGTTAGTAAATTCGAGTTAAACATTGTTTATCATTCAAATTATATTAATTAATATTTACATAATCATATTTTTTTTTATTGTGAAAATTATTGCAAAAGTTTAAAATTTCCTTGAAAGTTTGCTGAATTATTTCGTATCAAAACAACTAGAGGATGAATTCCTGGAAACCCTTTGCTTTTTTCGCTGAATTGAATCCGAAGAGTTAAGAGCTTATGACATAACTTTAACCGATGTTTTCCGAATTTCTTAATTTTATTTACGAATCGTAACATATCTGCAAAAATAATAACAATTGATGTCTTCATGGGAGTATTAACTTTTTATATTATGATTCTGTGACTTTTTGCGATTGTCTGGCGCTGAATGGCGTCCATCCATCTCCACTAGAGCAGCTCGGAGCGAAATGACAGAGCATATGTAAAAAATGGAAAACTCATTGGGAAAACTTTTTTCCATTTTCGCCTCCGACCTGACCTTCATCTGGGCGTCCCTGATGCGGAAACTTTTCCTCGTTAACCGTATTATTTTTTTTATATCTCACTGTGGCAAATCGGCAAAGTTTTGTTGGCTGCGAGGTTGATGAGAGCCTTTAATAAGTAACGTGGAGGGAATGTGGTGTAGCATTTCGCCGGAGATATAAAAAAAAATGGCGAAGAACCTGTTTGTGCTTTAATCATATATTCCAAATGCGGCGGATAAATAACATTTTTATGAGTTTAATCCGGCTCACTGAGTCAGGGGTGGCAAAGTGGCCTCGTAAATAAATTATTTGTAATATGAAAAGGCATAGGGACTCGTTTCAAATGAAAAATATGGAACTTTGTTGAATTATTTCAACAATTTCAGCTATAATAAATTAAAATTGGCATTTGTTCGAATGATAAATGCATTCTCTTTTATTAAATACGATTTTAAATTCTCTATACATCCACGAAATAGGGGCGCGCGTTGTCCATATGGCCAGATTGTGCGGCGCACACAGGCGCCGACAAATTTAGGATGTCAAGAGGGAAAAGTTTAAAAACGAATCACATTACTTAAAATCGCGACATTGCATAATAAATATATATAATATAAGTGATTGCTTGTAGTTCATCTTTACAAGAGCACTCGACGTACGGGGGCGATAATTAAAGTTCTGCACACAGACGCCGGATACTGTCGTAGTACTGAAAGTATGTACCCATACACTTTTTCCATTTTAGCGGTAGCTTCATCATTCCGGTGTTTGAACAAAAACTGATATTTGAGGGTCATTAAAATCTTAGAAGGCCTGTTTGTCAGAATTGAATTATTTTGTCTACGAAAAACATATTTAAATTCTGGAAGAAGTGGTGGTAAGTGGGAGCAAGATATGGTGATTATGATGGATGATGGAGAACTTCTAACTCCAACTCCTGTAGTTTCGATACTGTCACACGTGCATAACTTATGTACAGTAATTTCCCTAATAACGCGTGTTCCGATAACGCGAATTTCGAAAAAAATCACGGCAGTCCCTTTAATAACGCGAGCGCATTGTATTCGTGCATAGCTCGACCGTAAACTCTATGCCGTTTGACTGGGTGCGCCTGCGTGTTGATCTCGCTCGCACGTATCTATGTCCTCATGTGTGCGAGTGTTCGGCACATTTCTCACCATACACGCCTGATGTAGACAATGAGGATATCTATGTGTATGTCAGCAATCGTATACATTGCAACCAAATATTTCATTCATCTAAGATTAATATTTTTTTTTTACATTGTTCTTAGTTATGGTAGATTTGTATTTTTTGCGAAATACCCGTAACTCTAAATTATCTTTGTGTATGTCATTATCCCGATAAATCGTTGTTCTAATAACGCGGTCCCAACTTTCGCGTTATCGGGGGGTATTACTGTATAGAATTGGAGCCCTTATAAAAAAAAATATAACATTTTTTCGACTTTAAGATTTTTTCTCTTGGCTCACCCAATCTTTCAGCGCCTGTGTGCGCCGCACAATCTGGCCATATGGACGAGGCGCCCCTGCGGTCTAGCGTTATCATACAATAGTATAAAAGACTATTGGTTGACCAATCTAGGCTGATTTTCCGTAAGTTTTTAAATCATTTGATCCAACTTGTTAAAGTATACTTCCGTAGTGATCTATTAGCCAGCTTTCATGACATCTTTATTGCATCACACCTGTGCTAGACTCACCAAACACTCACCATCGGCTTATTTTGGTAAACATTGGGCTTTGGGCTGTATTTTGGTAGCTTATATTTCTCCAACTACTGCTGAATTTTTACGGTTATTGTATTGAATCCATTTATCATCACACGTTACAATTCGATTAAAAGTTTAATCTTTTTTGGGACGAAAATGCAACATCATGCAAGCTTCCAAAAATTGTTATCTCTATTTTTTTTTATTCAATTTTTGCTTGCCACCATACATCGACGATAATTAATGTGTACTTTCTCGTACGTGTCTGCATGGCTCATTCGTGATGTCAAAGTTACTAGAATGAACAAAATGTCTCGTCTTCCGAAGGGGGTCTATTTATAAGGGAAAATATACCTCAAGCATTTCAAATCAAGATATTGATAAATTAATGTGACGCAAATGACGTACACATCTGACGATGTTTCGCTGCTGATTGAGGACGCGCTGTCGGTACACCGACCGCCAAATTCTCGCGGCACGTTTGACTATTGTGCGTTTGATATTTAGTAGGATTTATATTGAAGGAGTTAGTTGAGAAAAATCAAAATCTTCGAATCCCAAATAGACCCACCCTATCAGCACGGCTAGGTTAAACAACAATGGCATTGGAGATGATAGACATTAAGTTACGTTAAATTATACTTCATGTGTTCCAACTTGGACATAATGCGATAACAGAAAGTTTCAAATGTAGTGATTTAGAGTGACGATAATAGAGCAAATCCAAAATCGACAGTACGGGAACTAGTACAGGTACTCAATATCCTACATCAGTTCACAGGCATTTAAAAGAATTTGAAAAAGTATCAACTTGCGGATAAAGGCACATTGGAGATGTGAAGTGGGTTCTGTACGTCAACAAAAATGCAAGAAGCAGTGGTTGAACCCAATCAAACCTCAACTCCTACCCCAAAAACAGAATTACAGTAAAACCCCCTATAACGCGAGAGTTGGGACCGCGTTATTGAAACAACGCGTTATCGGAATAATGAAGCACATACAAATTTTAGGGTTACGGGAATTTCGTAAAAAAATACAAATCTGCCATAACTAAGAACAATGTAAAAAAAAATATGAATTTTAGATGAATGAAATATTCGGTTGCCATGCATGCGATCGCCGACATACACATAGATATCCATGGCTCATTGTCTACATCAGGCGTGAATGGTGAGAAATGTGCCGAACACTCGCACACATGAGGACATGGATATGTGCGAGCGAGATCAACACGCAGTGCCAATAAGCAACTTTAGAGTTTACGGTCGAACTATGCATGAATAGAATGCGCTCGCGTTATTAGGGTGAATTCCGCGATTTATTTTGAAATTCGCGTTATCGGAACACGTGCTATAGGGGGTATTACTGTACATCCTAAGAAGATAATATTATGCATTTGGTGAGATATAAAGGGCGTGATTCATTATTACCTGTCGGATTATGGGGAGACGATTACTACAGACACGTATTGTGCTTAGCCGGAATGTTTGTAAGAGGCTTTGACTTAATAAAGACCAGCCCTTGTAAATTGAGGAAGGGTAATTTAACACCAGGACGACGCTCAAAAGATTTTCTTGGTAACATCTAATCCACTTACCATATTCTCTGGACATATGTAATTGATTAAAATTATAATAAAGACTTATGTAACAACCAGAATTCACCATCAATTTTCACGTAAGAACTCATATTTTTCCATCATTAAACAAAAATTATAAAAAAATATATTCTAATATTTTTAATATGCAAAATAATGCAAAAAGATGAAATATGCGTAACAGCTTGTTAAAAAAAACAAATCTCAAAATATAATACAAACTTGGGATTAGAAACTGTCAAAGTTGATCACATGATTCACCTCAAGTTTCATACTTGACGACCCAATACTATATTTTAATATAAGTTTTGTATATAGGGAGTAGGAAAAATAAAATATATTAATTTTTATTTATTTGTAAAATGTTAAGGAAATATTACTTACTTATATTATTATATTTTAATTATACATACTTTATTATTTATTTGGATTTAGAGATAAGGTATAAGGTGATTGGAATAAAATGGTGAGAGTGCATTCAAAAGCTGTGACAAAAATTTATAAATTTATTTGGGAATAAATGACTAAGAAAAAATTTGGGAGTCGAGGATTGTGATATTTTTGTGAGTATGGTATTGGAATAAGTTAGAAAATTAAGGGTTTATTGGCTTATAGTTAGTTAACCGATCCATTACGGCGGCTTAAAACCAGCGGCTTTGCCCGTTTGGGGTCTATTTTGTATGAAAATAGACATTTAAAGTTAAGATATTAATAAATTATAAATTCTTCAAAAATACCTTGATATTTGTTTTAAAAATGGATTTATATAAGAATAAACATGATATGCTTCATAATTTGGATATTTTTACTAATCAATATGACGCGTAAGTGACGTGCGAACTCGACGATGTTTCGCTGCGACTGAGGCACGTGTTATAAAATCAATGGTCACATTTCGTGTTCTTATGCTTCACTATATAGAATGCGCCCTCTTCCGAGATGACGGACCAATCAGAGCGTCCGCATCCCTTTCATAGACAATAAGTCTTCATATTTTATACCTGCTACAAAAACTCCGTTTTTGTCAGTCAGCAGTTGGTCGTTGTCTTTACGACAGATGACAGGGTGATTCGCTCACTCTGTCATGTCAATCACATCTCCGTGATTTCTCTCATTACAAAAGATACGTCTCTGGGATCTTATAATTAATTTATTCGTACCAAAGGAAACTTTGGGATCTTATCATCATCTCGTACCGGAGATTCGTCTCCGGGAACTTTTCATCATACCTATCATCGGACTGACGACATCTGACTCATTTCTTCAATAAACATCAATATAAAAAAACAAGCGTGTTTTCGCCAATCCTCGATCTTCGAAGCGCGATCGTCAGCTACCGGACGATCGAACGTTTCGCGCCAGCAGTCGTGTACCTTTTGATACGCGAGCTCGGGTGCCTTAACATTGGAGACAGCGACGGGTTCCATTTATTGGACTACTGTCGCGTCCCCTAACATTTGGTGGCAGCGGTGGGATACCTTTTCGGTACTACTGTCGCGCACCCCCTTAACACACGCTTCCGGCTCGTCGCATGTGGTTTCACCACTTGCACAGTACGATGTTTTTTCTCGCCCGCACTTGCACATATGCGATGTTTTTTTTGCTCGTATTCGGTATGGAGCGATAAAAAACTTCGGGTCTCAAATAGCCACGCTTAGGTTAATGATGGGATTTTATGATCTTTCCATATGTTAGCATTTCGGATGTAACACATGTTGACATGTTGATAATTTGTCTGAATAATTTATTTTACATTGAATTTTAAAAATAAAATGTGACGAGGCGGAACTTAAGATTGCGAAGGCGTATAGGATTAGTGGGAGGATAACTGAAACGACAATGATTTTTTATATTTTTAAGGGAAAATTTACTTTTTCTACAGGCGAAGGATGGCTTTGTTATATTTAATTTAATTAATAATATTTTCTATATAATTTTTCTCAGTAAAATAATTATCACATATTACCCCGAGGTATTTCGTCTCGTTTATGGTATAAAAAAATAGAAAAAAAATGTCGAGGGTTTTAAAAAGTAAATTGCTTTACGTTTAACAATTAAATAACAATTCATTATCATTTTATTAATTTAATGTATTAAAAGGAAGAAAAACTCTGCGTTATTTTTTTAAAATTAATGTGATAACTGTATGTCTCCACTATTTATTCAGTTATTAACGCAAATAGACTAGATTTTTAAAAAAAATCTGGGAGGTCATAGACGTAATTTAGAATATTTATATATCCGGAAAATAAATATTATTAATAATAATAGTAATAAACCGGCAATAAATAAAAAAAATCAGATATAATACACACGTCAGCCTTTTCTTCCCAAATTTCGGACACTTTTGGAACCCAATTTTAGTTATGGCATTTAGATTCTTCAGCGATTCTGTATTTATTCATATAACGTTAGCAAACTTCTTTCTTTAATTTTTTTTCATCTTTTAAAATAGAACATAGTTCCATATCTGACGAATACGAAGGCTGAGAAAAAAAACTTTTTACATTTTCTTTACACGATTTTGAAATAACACGGTCCAAAAAAAATAATAATGAATACAGTAAAATGTCCATTTACACCAAAGTCGGGACCGTGTAATTTGGAGTCGTGTTATTGGGGGAGTGAAGCCGTCCGGTGTGTGCGTATAGTCTGGCACGTGTTGAATACACAGACGCTAGCCTATGCTTGACTGTATGCACCGCGCAAATTGGGGGATTTGCGGCGAATATTTCAATCCAGCGCGTAATTCGGAGCAGTGTAATTGGGGGTTCCACTGTACATATTTTTACTACATTTTTACACGAATTTGTTCAAACACGATTCCCGGAAACTATTTCATATGAATAAACCACATCGCATTGCATACGGTGGGGACTCATTTTTTTACACGGTTTTTTGTGGAACGTATCTTACAGTGTAAAAAAAGAGTTGGGTGTAATCATATCGATATGGCATTCAATATTAAGATCAGTGGCGTGCCGATAGTGTCCAACACTCGTGTGCAGAACATTATTTGGAGCCCTATACCCCCCTTTTCAATAAAAAAAGAATATTTACGAAATAGAATTAAAAAAGAATCATCTTATTGAAAGTAGAATTATCGATGAGCAACATGGATATCGGCCTGGACGCCTTGGTTTCTTGGTTTTTAAAATTACGTGTCTAAATCATTAGATAAGTGGGTCCAAGTCGACGTTATCTATAACGTCTTTGAAAAAGCGTTTGATAAAGTCGATCATGCTTGACTCATTTTGAAACTAGATAGTTTTGGGTTATCGGATTACCTTACAGAGATGAAACCATATGTGACATACGACTCCCAAACATCGTATGCTTACAATATACCTTTTGAATTCCGCAGGTGTTAAATTTAGGACCTTTATTATTTATTTTATTTATAATTGTTATTCATCGGGTAAATTCTCACTTTTCGCAGACGATTTAAAAATATTTCGATTTGTTATTTCAACTCAAGATGCCCTTTCGTTGCAGTTGGTCAATGATTCTTTGCATGATTGGGTAATATTGAATTGTCTTCCATTAAGTAAAGTCAACCCTCCTATAGTGTTCACTTCTATAGCGTTTTTTCTATAGCGTTTGCGGCACTTTTTTGTATAGCGTACGTTAAATTGGAATTTTCGTAAATATATTATTAATGTGCATTTTAAATATGTACGTGTACTTAGAAAATAATTGTCAGTAGCCGTTTGCCCCTTTACCTCGCTAGGCGTGTTCTGTTCTTTTTTTGGTGAATCACCATTAAAAATGTTCAGGATCAATCATCACAATACAGTTAAAAATATTTTCCTACTTGTATAGTCGTGGAACAAATTATGATCAAGTAAATCGATGCATACGATTTTTAGGGTTATTTTTATGTGTTAAAGTGGTTTTTAATCATTCTATCTTTTTATAAATTGAGCAACTGGTATTAAAAAATCTCTATGGAACGTTGGAATTGGATGACTCTGACAGTAATTAAATGCATAATTACTTTTTTTTATTACTTCAATTATTGTTTATTTTTAATATATTTTTATTTTATATTAACATGTATCCTAAATAAAACATATTTCATTTATAAAGCATTTTAAAATAATTAACTAAAAAAACTGTCCCTTTGAACTCCCCTGGCACATCTGTTGCGAATTAAAAAACTGGAAGAAATATACTAGGTCAATACCCCCTCGCGGCTATAGGCACGAGCTGTTGTTATTTAACTAAACACGTGCAAGGTAATTGAAAATATAAAAATAGGTCAAATGATTGATTTGCTTCAAATCGCAAAATACAATTAAAAGAACCTAACCCCAAATTTTGTATGGGTGCCTACTTTTCTATAGCGTTTTTTTTCTATAGCGTGGTCCCTATATGAACGTTATAGAAGGGTTGACTGTATTGGAAAATGTCAAACAATAATATTTTCTAGATCAAAGGAGCCCATCATCTTTAATTACATTTGGGAACGTTACTTTTCTTAAGCAATCTTTTATTAACCACTTCCCGGTCAAACACGCATGTGTGCGTGGTAAAAAGATTTACAGTTTTGGACAAGTTTTCAACTTCAAAGGCGACAAAATGTAACAAAGTAAGCAATCTCGTCGTAATATTTTTTCAAAGAAAATCATAAATCAGTCATTATTGGAAAGCATACCCTATTTGCATTCAAATGAGCTTTTTCCCACTTGTATCGTCTGATGTTACATTTAGATAACTTTTTTTTTACGCTGAAAAACCGTTAATTTAGGTGTATTATCAAGTATATTTTTTCTGGTTGCAGGATTCATTATTTATCAGTTAACAGTACAGGCGTATGGATCGTTTTCAAAAAGTTTTGCGATTCTTGGTTTTTTGTTGTGTGTTTCCGCGTTGTCGTTTTCAAAAGTGATACGGATTTTGATTTTTTTGGTGGTTATTGGATTTTATTTTACGAGTATTTTGAGCCCAAAAATGGATTCATCATCAAGTGACGTGCATAGATACTGATCATAAAATCATAAATAAAAGAAAAAAGCTGTAATAATATATAATAATATATGGCTATATATATATAAAGTTATTTTTTTATTATGTTATAATATGCTTTAATTTAAAACAATGAAAAAAATCCTTTTTTTAAAGGATTTTTCCAAAAAAAAAACTACCGGAAAGTGGTTAAAGTTAGGGTATTTTGTTTGATTCCAAGTTAAATTTTAGTTTCGTGTATAGGAAGTGTGTATGAGATCATAAAGAATGTTGGGCTTTGGCTTGAGAAATTCTCATTGCATACATAACACCATAGTAATAAGGTTGCTATACGATACATTGGTTCGGAGCTTGCTTAAATCAGGATCTATCACTAGAGAAAATCCAGAAGAAATTCTTAAGATATCATGAGGGAGTTTGGATTCTACCTCATTTTATACCCCAGTGCATGGGTACAGGGATGCTTGGGGTATGTAACCCTCGAGAAATGAAGGTCGACCTACTTGGAAAAGCACGTCTTCAAGCTGTTGGTTGACTCAGTACATAACCCCCTTGTACTGCGTTTTCTTCCGCCAAATGTGAAGACAGTTGCTCTCGGAAACTCTCCGGTAATGCTATTCTCCCAAACGTTTTTTTTCTGCTCAACCACATGGCCGACTATGTAGATATATTTGATGTTAAATACTTTTATATTTCGAAATGATTATTATTTTTATTATACTATTATTTTTTTTTTTACGATATTATGATAAATAAATAATCTTCCGGCGCCTGTGTGCGCCGCACTATCTGGCCATATGGTAAAGATATGTCAGGAATAAATGAACTAACCCGACAAAAAAAATAATGCATCCTATTATCGAACGAAATCTACAATTTAATGAAAAATTCTGTGCAAAGACCAAATCTATGAATTATTTAATATTATCCTTTTTTATGCAAGAAAAATACCGGTTTTCAGGTCAGCAAGTTATTTATTTAATGCCACAAAAGCAATGATAAAAATGCTGAAATTAAAAAAAAGCACAATCACAGAATGAAATTTTCCGCGCTTGAATGCATAAGAGGAAAATGAGAAATGTGTCCCCGAGCCAGGTGCATTTTCCATCCAGAATTTTTTCATTCGGTAATTTTATCATTTCCGCGCAAATTCTGTACGTGTCCACTCAAAGCACATTCATTTCAAAATATAAAATTTATACGGTTTTCCGGAAAAAATATTATAATAATAATGTTACTGGTTGAGATAATTGGAGTAGATTGGTTGTAGTGGTGCAGGCCGGTTGGCCACGCCTGGTTCGGGAAGAAAATGGAGACTAGATTGCTGCGTTGGAAGCTGCTACGTTCATTGTCTAGACGGGATGGATCCAATTAAGTAGACCGGTGTAAACAGAGATAAGTCTATTTTTATTTTTATTGCCCCCAATAAAATTCTGCAAGGGCACCAGCCCTGTCAGTTAATTAAAACGTCAGTCCTGGGATTAGAAAAAAAATGGAGGAAGCGAAATGAGACCGGCGAAAAAGAACAGAGGGAAACGGATAAATTAATTGGTAATCTATTTATGGGAGAGGAAGAAATCAACAGTTGAAAGGTACAATAAGACCTCTTCTTGATTTCAGGTGTATTTCAGGCATAATCGATCGTTCAATTATGTAATTACGATTATTTTCGTTATAATTTCCCTGAAAAATAATATGAAATGTCTGATGAAAAGCTGAAATTGAATGTATTTGTAATTAAACTTGGGATAGCTAGAGGCCACTGCTCTTTGTTCAGCGGACATATTATACTGTTACGTTAACAAATACTGGGAATCCCATAATTTCTCTAGACCACAAAGGGATAATAGATGAAATCGCTTTAGAGGAAAATAAAATTTGTAAGCACTTCTTGTATATCAATGTCAACTGCAACGTATGGTTTTGAGCCTGATATTTCAGGAACTTGTCTTCCTGTGATTACCTTGGTGATGTGAGCTGCACTGTCGGGACAGGTGAAGGCTTCAGGAGCACGAAACGCCGGAGTCCCTGATCCGCCGCCTCCGCCCCCCTCGCTGCTGCCCCCCAAGTCGGCAACCAGCACTCGTCCTGCTTCGCCAACCAGAAGGTTGGCAGGCTTTATATCCCTGTGGATTATGTTCTGGTAATGCACTGAAAAATAAATAAACGAGAAATAGTAATTAGCGATTCTGAAGCCTCGGGGTTTTTCATGTCAAGGAAAATTCTCGGGAAATGAGGCCACCGTGTTTATTACAAATTATGAAAGTGATTAAATGGCACAATGTCTTCTACATTGTTGAAACATTTCATCTCATATAAATTTAATATCGTAGCTCTTGCTCCTAAAGGCGAATTGTTATTACCGCAAATATTATCTCTAGATGTTCGACTTTTATTATCTGAAAGATTTATTTAATTACATTAAAACACGAAAATCTACGCCGAGGCGTATAGTGTTTGATAAAAAAAATGCTTAATTAATTAATTTCTCTGGACGTATAAATGTAATTTCCACGTTAATTTTTTGTTGTTGTGTTGATACATTTGTCCCTGGCGTATCTTGACATTGATAGTCATATTGGTTGCTCACTTTATTGTTGGCTGTTGAAAATGTGTAATGTTTTGGTGTATTGAGCGGATTTATTTATGTGAAAAATCAAGAGGGTGGAAAGGGATTTTTCCACACATTTATAGGGATAATTTATTTTTGATAAAAATAGAAAATTTATCAATGCAGCTAGAGTGCTTATTCAAATTTACATGAAATGAAAGAATTTAAAATAAATATATACATAAAAATATTTTAACAGGGAGTGAAAAACGACTCTAAAATACAGAATTTTTAATAAAATTTTTCACTGGATTTTTTTGGCACATATAATAAGGTTTTTTTTGGATTTAATTAGAAATAAACCTTTTATTGGATCGAATATCAGATTGAACCCCGAAAGGAATCCCAACGTTTTTTCCTACATCGACCCCTTTTAATGTGTAATGATGAACAAAAATATGCTTTATTCATTCAATAATATAATTTTAAATCGGAAAAAATTATCATCGACACTTGAAAACCCTCTTTGGGAACCGGAACCTCCGCTATAATTTATTCTCATTCATTTTCCCAATGAATATCTTTTTTTTAAAAAATTCGAATATAATTAGAGTAAAATCTACTAAAATTATCAGAGTTGAAAGGGTTAATTCATTCACTTCTTATTATTCCCGAAAATAAAAAAAATACTTGAATTCTACTACCAAAAATGTTTTTTACGAAAAGTAGGAGTTACAGATTTTTGGCAGTTGAATTCATTCCCATGATCAGGAAACAATCCTGAATTAAATCCTATAATACTAATATTTTGAAAACATCCGTATAAATCAATCGCAGATATTAAAGAGTGTCTAGAAGAATGAGAGAAATTGATTATTTTTATTTAGATAACAGTCAATATGATTTGTTTTATCTTGAGTAAGTTAAAGCTGAACATCTTTAGATAATAGTAATAAACATTTGAGGGTAATAACAATCCAAAAAGTCAGTGTTTAAATATTCTGAACTATATCATTTCTGTTTTGCGATCTGTCATGTATTGTATATTTAATATTTAGTAAATAGCTAGAAGAGGTATAAAGCGTTCTATTCCTCCTTTGTAAACGTCGTTCACCTGTTGCAGATGGTATTAAGCTGGAGATGAAAAGCTTCACGAGGTCGTAATAATAAGTCTAAAGTCTTCAGTGTCTCGATCGTTATTTAATTAAAAAAAAAAAGAAATTTCAGTTAAAATTAAACTTTGCGTAATCGGATTAATTTTGAATAACACATTTTTGTGATTTCAATGCTTTTTTTTATAAAATATTAATAGTGATTAAATATAGAATATGGATATTTTTTTTTTTTTTAAATCGGCAGTGCAAATACTGCTCGGAAAATTAAATCGAATTTTCTTTTTTTTTTTATTATAACTGATTTATAAATTATTATTATTTAACACATCAAATATTATTTTATTATTTGATTAATTATAAGTAATTATGTATTATATAAGTATTATTTCAGTTATTTTAGTTTCAGACAATTTTTACAATGCCCGACAACTGTTTGGCTCCACAAATTACAGTCACCTCCTATAGCGTTTCCTCAAAATCGCTGCTTTTTAGAAAATTCCTTGTAAACCAAAAAGTATTGACTTTTATTTCACTCAGCAATGTATTATAGATTTACGAAATATCTAAATTGACCTTAAAAATATTAGAATTTTGTAGAAAACAGCAATTTACAGAAAATGTTAGAGGAGGTTGACTGTATTTACAATCATTACGATCTCTTTGTTTATATTGGAGAATTATTTTTTAAACAAGCAGAAAAAGATAAAGCTTAGTTTTAACGTCTGTATAAAAAATGTTTAAGCTAAATAATAAATACAGAATTCATTTAAATTGCAATCAGCATTCCGACAACTGTTTGGCTCCACTAATTCAGGTGATAACGGATAATAATATTGTATATTATTTAAAAAATACTTTATCGATCATAATTTTTTTTAAACATTTTAATACTGTAACATCTTTATTTATTATTATTATTTTATAAATCTCAATCGTTTACTGTTGGCGATTACCACATATTACTGAATATGTTGTTTATAGCTTTAGCAGCCTTGTCCGCATTCCATCTTCGGTCGTAAAACAACACCAATGCCTTATGTGTTGGGGTTTGACATTTTACCCTTTAAACAGAATTGTTTATCTAATACCATAAGAAATCTCTACTGTAAAGGTCAACAGTGTGGGACGACGACGTTTAAATCTCCCGTTTCTAGCATTTAAATTGTAATATTAAACAATTCTGAAATATTTTCAGCTGTAAATACATATTAAAATAAATGAAACCTGATAAAATCCGTATTCGCCGTGTAATTATACACTTTGTTCTGTGAAATGACTGAGTTTTATGCGTCGGGACCGCGGGACGTGACGGAAAATGAGGAAAATTTTATCGACCGGAAGCGCAAATTGTGCATTTTAGTGTGAATTTTAAGATAAAAATGTGTATTTACGGTATTCGACGCCGAGCACCATGTCCCTGAAGTATCTTCGGGCGAGGGATTCCGATATCGGTTTGGCATTCGGCTCCATTACGGGTCCTCTCTCGACCAGTTCAAATACTAAATACAAGTGATCTTCCAGAGGATCGTCCAGGACCTGCAACAGAAAATAAAAATATATAATATTACATTTATTCCATTTTTAAGTAAATTATATAGTGTCAAATAATTTTACAATGTGATTCGCTGTAGAAATAATAAATAAATAATATAGGGTATTTTATACATATTTATAAATTTATAATAAATATAATTAATATTATAAATAATATTTTAAACTCGTGGGATTTAGTGCCATTAAATTTCACGAGTTAAACCCTTCCATAACGTTCCCTGCTATACCGCGCTTTTCTATAACTAGTTCGACAGTCCCTCCTATATCGCTCCCTCTTACAATCTAAATCAGGAGTGAGCAACCAGTGGCCGGATACACTTTCTCGTGTCGTCCATATCTGCAAATATATATCAATTAATGGCAAAGAAGTAATGCCAAATTCGTTATTAACCTAGCCGTGTCTATGGCGTCTATTTGGGACTCCAAGTTTTTGATTTTTCTCAAATAATTATTTTAATATAAATCCTACGTATTACAAACTATTTGTGTTTGTTTAAAAAAGTCTAAAAAATAAATATTATAAATAATCATTGACTTTATTATCCGCAATTGCGAAAAAAATAAAAACAACAATATTCGCTTCTATAGCCACGGGCCGGAGGTTTTTTTTTTGTCGCTCGCATCCGTAACGATGTGCGGATGAAACGTATACTAGTGACACGTGCCACGAGATATAGCGGTTGGTCTATCGGCGGCGTATCCTGAGTATACGGCGGGACATCGTCAGGTTCGCGTGTCATTTACGCGTTATATTGATTAATTAAAAAATCCAAAATATCCACCAAATTATGAGGCGTATCCTAAATAACTATTTTTATTTTTAGAATAATCCATTTTTTAGAAGAAAGTCAAGATATTGATGAAGATTTTCTCAATATCTTGACTTGAAATGCTTGGAGTCTATTTTCTTTTATAAATAGACCCCCTTTGGATGACGCGGTTGGTTTCGAGCCGCCGTGACGGATCGGTTAGATAATCTTTCGCCGTTTTATAATAGTATTTATATGAATGAGTGTTTTATTTCAGTATTTTTTTATATTATTTTGAGTTCATAACTCAGTGTTTGTATTATCATAAGTTTCTTACACCACCAACAATTCTTACAACAATTTTAAATTTGTATCTGGCCCTCGTTGTAAATAAAAGTTGCTCACCCCTGACCTAAATGATGAAATATCGTGTGTTTCAATCTACAAAATAAATTTAAAAAGCTCCTGTTCTAAATTTTGTATGAGTGCCCATAGTTTTCTATAAGGTGGTACCAATTTCTTCGTTAAATGAGGTCTGAGCATAAGTATTTTTTGTTCATACAAAATATATGTCTAAAACAGGCCTCGGCAATCTTTTTAGCCGCACTAGTAGTTTTAAAACTACGTCGGCTGCAAATATCTATAGATTATTTATTAACATGACAAAACACATAAAAGACCCATTTTCTACGTTGTATTAATTTAATGAGAGCTGAATTAATTCAAGCATCGTCCAAGGGGACTCTCAGGGACCCCAAGCATTTCAAGCCAAGATATTAATGAATGCTTAATCGATTTTTTTTAAATGGATTAAGTATAAATAAGAATAAAAATAATTATTCATGATATGCTTCATAATTTGGTCGATATTTAAGATGTTTTAACTAATCAATCGCACTCGGCACATCGTACCGCATGCGAGCGAGAAAAAACAGGCAACAGCTACGAATATTGTTTTTTTTCCCACAATTGCAGATAATAAATGACAATGGTTATTTATAATATTTATTCTATAGCCTTTTTTAGACTAATACAAAAAAATAGTGACATTTATTTAAGTCTATGGCTATAATTGGAAAGGGGGATGAGGGTTGTGGGATTTTCATTTCCAAATCTCTAGTAAATGTGTCGAGAATCGTCATAAATATTTTAATACTTTAAAATACCATCATTACATCGATACATTTCACTGAAGTGTTCTATTCAGTTGATTGAAATTCTGAGTAATGTCACATAAGAACATTAAAATAGTCTTATTTCTTCGAATATATTGCCAAACTGATTAAAACTCTTAAAAAAAATAATATTATAAATATAAACGGGTCATTTAAAAAGGCTTCGTGGGTCAGTGTCTTACCCCCGGGTCATAGGTTCGCTATCACTGCACTAAATAATCACATTAGTTAATTACCGTCCTTTAAAGTGCGTACATACCCCAGGACCATTAATAAAAGATTCATTTCAAAGTGAAAATTAAGGGTAGATTTTTTATTTATTCTATTTATATTTATTTTTTGATCTTACACGAAATATATATTTTTTGTTGTAAAAAAATGCCAATGTCGCTCTTATATATTATTAGTGTGCCACGTTTTTAATAAATTTTCCAGTCTATTGAACAATTTTTCAGCTGAAGAAACAGATTAATTTACTGGCAAAGCTGATTATTAACAAATACAATTTGTTTTTGTTTATTTTATGTAATATGCTAATTGCGATCTTGTAAATAATTGTAATTTTATGTAATTTCAGCCTCAGATTTTAATTTTGAACATCACACATCTTCGAAAATTAAATCCAAAAGCAATAATTACTAGAAAATGTTGACATAAATGACAATTGCAAAAATATTTCCAATGGCCAAGCGAAGCGCACGCTGTAAATTTTCACTGCGCATCATCTCTATGGCCGCTCCTAGATACTATCCCATTGTTTTTCCAAAAATAAATGATACCATTGTTTTTAGGACATCCTTCCCTTATGTAATATGAAATTTTTTGGGGCAATTTCGTTCTGATTTTCGTCTGGTGATTTATTTTCGAGTTGTCCGTGATAATTACATAATCATTTTTTTCGATTGCTACAAAATCGAAAATATTAATTTTGTGTTTTGGAAAAAAATCTATAGTTGCAAATAGTCTGATAAAATATGATGAAACTGGAGATCTTGCTCCTGCTAATTTGGGTAAAATGGCGAAAGGTCTTAATGCTAAGCTAGACAAATTATATTAAAAAATCGTTTCGTAAATACAGGAAAATTTAGAACAGAGTCGATCTTAAAAACTAGAGAGCATATTGCTATTAGAACGATAAGAAAAAAATAAATAAAAAATTAAACCAAAGAACACATGAATTAAATTGTCTAATATTGAAAAAAATCCATCTTCTCTTGATGAGTCGATTTAATTTAACCTTTAAGCGCCCTTGTGTCTTAGAGGTAGCCTACTGCATTTTTTTGCGAAATATTCGCGCGAACCATAGCTGTTATAAAAATAATTATATTTCTTAAACTAGTATATGGGTAAAATAAAAAGCATAAGCAAATTATTTTTTTGATTTCTAAATCTTTTAGTAAAAAAACGAACCCATTTTTACAGCTATTTTAATAAAAGAGTTGGTCACCCTTTAAATGATTAATTTTTAGGTATGGAAAAAACCTGTATACCCATTGACATGTATGTTGTGGATTAAGCTTATACAACGCTTATCCCAAGAGTCGAACTTTTAACGTAGATTATAGATAATAACGTAGAAAATTATGGATCGGTATCTCAAAGTCACTATTTACGTAAGCTAATATTCATATTTTTAATAATATTATCATAAATCATTTTAATCCGTTTGCAAAATGTACCATAATCTCTGGTCCCGTATGGGACCGTAGGGCATTGAACGACGCAAATCCGCGGTCCCGTACGGACCACTAGGCGGCTAGAGGTTAATAACACTATTACTATTATATATATTAACACATTCCGGTCCGCTGGGTTCCGCGCCGAGTTTTGCGTTGGGCCGGGCGATTTCGCGAAAAAAATAGCAAAAGTTCAATTAAATCGATGTAACTCTAATATCATTTAAGTTACGTCAATATTTTTTTTGTTGTGTTCAGAAAGGTTATCTCTATGTGTCAATGAAATATAAATGATTTTGGTTTAACATCAGCGCCAACGAGGACTCGAAAACGCGTCCCCCGTACTTAAACGTTGACCCGCGAGGACGCGTTTTCGAGTCCCGCGGACCGCAACGTGTTAAGAATGCTCTACACAGATCGACTTTCATATACAGTAGAACCTCGATTATCCGGACTAATTGGGGGTGAAGGTAGTCCGGATAAGGACAAATCCGGATAATCGAGGTCCGGATAATCCAGGTTCTACTGTATATATATATATTTTTATTAATAAAATATTTTTTTGTTTTTTTTTTTAACCGATCCGTTAGCTAATACTTTTATAGTTTTTTTTATAGTCCTTTTCATATTTTTATTTTTACTAATTGAGTATGGATGAACCGCCTTTCTCTTGTTACCTAAAAGCCACTAGTACCTACAAGCCACTGTTACCTACAAGCCATTGGCACCTACAAGCCACTCTAACCTACAAGCCACTGTCACCTACAAGCCACTGTTACCTACAAGCCACTGTTACCTACAAGCCACTGTTACCTACAAGCCACTGTCACCTACAAACCACTGTTACTTATGCTTTCACTAAGTTACTCTACGAGCCATTGGTACCTTACAAGCCACGTCCACGTCGAAACCAACCCTCATCAGTCCGGAAGTGGGGCTCCATTTCAGAGAGTAAGGGAAAAATAGACCCCTTTAAGCATTTCCAACTCAAGATATTGGTGAATTCATTTATAAATATCTGACTTTTAAAAAAAAAAGATTTACGAAAGAATAGAAATAAGTTCTTCATTAAAGTCCCTTTGTCCTTCATTAAATGTCCAGAAGTCTACAGGTTCGCCTGTTACATTTGCACACACCATTATGGCGACATCGTTCTTACTAATTTGTAAATCTTGTGCATTTTCACGTCTTGATAAAGATTTATTAGGTAGTTTTTGCAATACCAACCGGTCTCTGCATTTATAACAAATTATTCATCAGAATCCTCTCCACAAAAAATGGGGTGTTCAATGCAAGCCAATGAAAGTGTCGTTGAAGGTATGTCGGCAGAAAGCTTTTCCCCATGAATTTCCCTAAGTTCCCTGATGTACTACGTCGTCCTTTGAATCTTTCAAGCCAGCCTGAGTTTGTTTTGAATGGGGAATTCTTACTTCTCTAATCTTGCATTAAAAATATTGCCTTTTCACACAATAATGGACCAGATATTGGCTGTCCAAATGATCGTCTTTCTTGTATGAACTACATAAAATACACCCTTCAACTCTTCATTTGCTGATTTTTTTCATAATCATACCTACAGGTTCCTTCTTCTCACATTAAAACCATTAGTAAACTCTTAAAATCCTTTTTCACTCTTTTTTTTACATCCGAGATCATGATGTTCCGACACCACATATATTTAGTTAGACAAAATCTGGACTTGTTGAAATCCTGAACAAATGCATAAAACGCATTTAAACACGTACGTAAACAGCAGATGAAAATCAGCACGCCCGTTCCTACAAAAAAACTAATTCGTTTTTTTTTGTTTATTTTGACTAATCCGGATAATCGAAAATTCGGATAATCGAGGTTCTACTGTAAATATTTTTTATCTGCTGAAAATATAATTTATTGTTACCTTATACACGTTTGCACAATAGATAGAAACCGCGAGGTTCGTTTTCTAGAACAATAATGACATATTCGCACGCGTATTATTTAACCGCATTTGATTTCCGCGATTTTGCCGATATTCAATTACGTGAAATCAAAATGCAGCAAAACCATGCGATTTTTTCAGTCTGATAGCTGAATTGATTATATATTGACAATACAGATATTGATCGGTATATAAAAAAATTGAAATAAAAGCGACGAAAAAATGAGCTGAAATAAAACTCAATTAAACGTATTTATATATAATTCAGCGCTGAAATTGTTACAGATGTTGAACGTGTATGGATATTACACGGGGTAAGGTCAAACGTGTACTGGAGCCGTATATTAATTAAATTTCCATTCGCATATATCAATTCCATCAGCGATAATTAGAATATAAGCACGTACAGAATGATCCAAAATAATAATAACAAACATTTTTTTTAGCGTTCGCGGACAAAGCGTTGATTTATTCCGCGTCCGAAACGTAATCGAAAACCGAATGATCGATGTGTAAAACTATTATTTTTTGTCATTAGAAAATAATTAGAATACCGCAAATGGCCGATCATTACACGCATTGTACAATTGCTCAGGCAATACTGCCATTTCATTGACAAATGTATGCTATTAATTTTTTTCGACCATATAAAACGCCCAGTCATTAAGAAATTAACGGCCATTGTTATCGCAGATTATTGCTTCTATTGTATGGACATTTAAATGGTAATGATTGAATTTTAAAATTCAATTCATTGCATAAAATCGTGTAAATCAAGCGATATATTAGGTAAAGCGGAAAGAAATGTCATTTTTTAGTATGACAAATAGTTTATTTAAACAAAAGCTTATTATGTCCTGCCTAATTATTGCTATTTAAGTCAGGTCTTAGTAATTCATGGTGAATTATACCCTGAACATCTCACCAAATACATAAAGGATTATTTTTCTGTGCCTTCAAAGATTATTCTTCACTGTTGAATATGTGATAATTCCTTGATTGTTTAACCCGGATCGGACTCTGCTAATAAGTCTAAAGTGTCATCATTGATTTTAAGAGATCTCTCCGATTCTTTAGTTAGTTCTTTCACTCACTTTTGAACCTTTGAAATCATCTATAGTACTGGAGATGGTCTGGGACAGCATAAAATACTGCAAATGTGTCTCATTAATCTCTGGTTTTTGCATTTCTTACTATGGGATAAATAAAACAGAAAGATTACAGTCAGAGCTTCAAAATGACACTAGCCACGAAGTGTAAACTCAACGGCAAACGGTAGCAAACTGGTTTCATAGTACCACAACAAAAAATAATGACATTTCTTTTCGTTTTTCTATATATATTATTTTTTACGGTACGGATATGACGTTATTTATGTTGGCAGCTGAAGACAAACTGATTTCGAAGTAACGAACCAGAAAAATATGACATTACTTTTCGCTTAGCTCAATATTAGCATATAAAATAGTCAGTAATGTGTCTATCTGTCTTTTATTTTCTTTGGTGCGGATATGACGCTGTTCATAATTATCGGGGCAAAGTCGTCGGTGTCGATTTGTCGTTTTACCCCAAAACATAGAAAGGGACTCTTCCAAGTTAAATCGTTGATCTGTTTCTTGGATTGTTTGTAACTTGTAACTGCTTATGCTACATTCTTAATACATCGGTACAGCTTCTTGCCTATGCTGACGACATATATTAGAAGGACCCAAATGTAATGTCGTATTTTTTTAATGAAACTAAAACTCATATTTCTAATCATTTATTAAACTTAATTATACGAAATAAATAACAATATTTTCTATGACTTTTTGCCATCTATTAGGTAAATCTAAAATGCCTTTCTGACAAAGCTCTGCATGTTTAGAATCGAAATAGTCAGGCCGATTTTATTTCATCATTTGATTAAAAAAAAACTCAAATAATGCTCCAATAAGCGAAAAAGCTTATAATCGAATGGAGCTAGGTCTGAAGAATAAGCTGGATGCAATAAATCTGTTAAACCTAATATTGCGACTCTTCTTTTTCCTTCAGCAACCTACAAATACGGCGCCCCATGTGTTTGTTTCTCTCAGGCAACGCATGAGGGACACAAATTCCTTCTTTTTTAATCTTTCCCATTTTTTTCAGGTATCTTTGAGTTGACGACCATGAAGTACCGGCTTGGCTCGATAATTCTTCGATACTAGGAGTCGGATTTTCTTCAACCTCTTCTTTCAGGGCTGCTTCATCCACTTCACGGAAACGTCCATTTTAGGTTCATTTTTCAAATCAATATTACCTGATTTCAATTTTTTGAACCATCTTTAACATTTCCTGGTGTTTAAAGCGTCTTCATAACAGCATACAGCTATGCAAATGTTCTTCCGAAGGACACGTCTCGGTCAATATTAAAGGGACGCGTAAAAAAAAACTTCTCACAATACACATCTTTCTCAATCAAAGGATTGAAGAAAACTAATCTGAAACTACGCTTTCCGAAAATGCGACATTACATTTGGGTTCATCTAATACATTGTAGCCAGATCTCTGGCGGCTCTCAGGGATGCATGATAGCAAACAATGAGAGGGGCAATGTCATGGGACTGAGGATCAATGAGACCAAGACAAAATACATACCCATATGCCAAGGACGAACCCTTAAACCCCCGTGGGTCGGAGAGTATAGCTTTGAGGTCATCAATTCACATATCTCGGCTCACTTATTACAAAAATAATGAAACTAATTTGGAAGGAGAGGAACCATGCTGGGAAACTGTGCTACTTTGGACTTCAATAGCATCTGTGGTCGAGATTCCTCTCAAGGAATACTGAAGTTAAGCTATCAGGCTCGTCTTAACATTCGCGTCTGAATGTTGAGCTTTGTTAAATAAAGTTAAGCGACAACTGGATGTCCTGGAGTGGAGGATTCTAAGACGACGATGGAAAATGGGCGTATCCAAGCAACGAGGAGCTGTACCGACTATACAAGGTTATACCGGATACAGCTGTCGTCAGATTGGCCGACCTGACTCCGAGGGGTCAATCACGTGTCAAGGATGCGAGACAGTCAGCCGCCGAAAGGGTTTATGGTTAACAAGCCTTCCTCTCCCCGGAGGAAAAGAAGACCAAGGCTGAGGTGGTTGAACTGTACAGAGGGACACTGTATTATTGAAACTGATCAGAAGATGGAGCGACGTGACGGCAGACCGAATAAAATAGAGAAGGGTATATATCTTAAAAAATAATAAAAAATAAACAGAAATATTATTATTAATGCTTCAAAACGTTAAAAACTGCGTTGTGTTAATTCAACGGTAGCCGGTGACAAACTGGTTTCAATGTAACGCAACAAAAAATGACATTTCTTTCCGTTTTACTTAATATTCATAATATTGTACTCACCTCGACAAGTTTGACGACATTCGGATGATCCAGTTTTTTCAGAACAGCGATTTCTCTTCGTACCAAGTCTAGAGGATCAGGCGGAGGACGCCCTCTCCTCGGCGGTGTTCTTCCGAATAGACCAGCTTTTCTCAGCAGCTTTCGCTTCGATAATATCTTCATTGCCTATGCACAATTAAAAATTGAAATTAATTAAACTTCTCGAAATAAATCCTTAAAATCAGAGGTCACGCGATTCTGAAAGGATTTCACCATTGAGAGGATAGACCTCTACCCAATTATCTCAGATTAATGACAAGGACTGAGAATATCTCTGACAATGGAGTCAGCATCCGATTATATGTTCAAATTAAAAATATATATGAAATCATAACATAAATTTATTATATTTGATTAAAAATATATTTTTATATTAAAATCCTTTAATAAAAAGCTATAAAAACATATTTTTTCTCATAAATGCAGCCATTTAAGCCAAATTCATCTGAATGCCCGGGGCATCGTTGAAATTTTGCAAGAATTTTTTTTATCCCCCATTATTGGATATCTCTATATCATTTTCATCCGAAAAGTTTTTTTCAGAATATTAAAAAATGCCTATACGTCGTACGTAATCGTATGAATATCGATACGGAATTCGGATAAATTATTTATCGAGCGTATTCTCGTCTGAAACTTTTCCCGAATATCTGATTTAGTTTTATTCCGAATTTCGGATGTTAAACCGTCTAATGGCGAGGGCCGTTCTTCATAAATAATTTAAAGGCCGTGGCCCGGAACAATCCGGCAATTTGTCAGAGTTTGATTGATTGAAAAATGTGTTTGGTACGAATTTTACGTATATATGATATTTTATGAATTTATTGCGAAATGGATCTAGAGATGTACGTATTTTTAGTTAAATGAGATTTGCCATGTGATCGTTTGAGCAAACGATGGAGTTGTAATTTTGCAACTAGCTTTGCAGAAGTTACTTTGTGGGAATTGCGGGAGTGGTGTTGTTGGATGTATAATATGTAGGATTAGAGGGATATAATTTTAATCCTGTGCAATAAAATATTATATTAGTTAAACCTAATATATTCCTAATCGATATAATTGATTTCTGAATTTATTATTTAAAGAAGTAACGCATATAAAATATAAACGGCTACTACATGATGAATTATTTGACTAGCCTAGTCGTGCCGATGGGTACCCCAAGATTTTGTATTTGACTAAAAAAGTGTAAAGAATTAATATTATATTGTACGTTCGCATCCGGTACGATGTGCCGAGTGCGAGTGACACGTGATGCAAGAGCTCATTCTGCGGCGAGACATTGTGTGCGTGTCATTTACGCGTCATATTGATTAATTAAAAAATTCAAAACATCGACCAAATTAAGAATAGCTGTATTTATTCTTAGAATGATCCATTAAAAAAAAATTAGGATGAATTGATCATTATCTTGACTTGAAATGTTTGGGGTACCTGAGAGACCCCCTTCGGATGACGCGATTGTTTTAGAGCCGCTGTAAGGATGGCAAGAATCAATCAATGTATTATTTTTGTTCGAAACCATTTATATCACTGTTTTTTTTTTATCAAAACAGTTATTAAATATAACGAGAATATTTTGAGAAATTTTCAAGACACCAAAATCGCATTTAAAATAAATAATATTAAAAGTAAGAAAATAATTAAAAATGTAGTTATTTTCTTTAAGTTTTCATCATTTTTGATATTAAAACTGGGGTTAGATTAGATTTTTTTTTTTATATAGTTTTAAGAACAAATTAATAAAAACATTAAAGTGGTTATTATTTTTAATTTTAATTATATCAAAATTCATCTACTACTAAACACATATAGTCAGCCTTTCTATAACGAAGAAATCAGGACCATGTTATAGAAATCTGCGTTATAGAAGTCAAATACGAAATTTGGTGAAAGAGTTTTTAATTTTATTTTGTAAATTTAACGAAATCAATACATCGATCATTCTCATATTTTAAATGACCTTGTTCAATGTCAATGTCTCCTGTTATTTTTATTTATCAATCAAACGGCTCCTACCCTATTTTTTTATATCGCGCAGCACCGTATAACACTCAATTCTTTTTTTACACGATTTTGAAATAACACGATCCAAAAAAATTATGAATACATATTTTTACACGAATTATTTGTTCAAATACGATTCCCAGAAACAATAATATTAATTTAACCTTGAAAATTTACAGTCTTGGGGGAAGCGCTAAAGAATGGACTGAAGATGTTATAGGAGAGTTTACTGTATTATACTTCCGAATTAAACATTAATATTTTTTATGAAATATCAAGAGATTGAGAATAATCAAAGTTTCTAATTTTATTTTCTCGTTATAAAAAAAACCAGTAGATCATAATAATAAAATAATAAAAAAGGATATTTAAAACATATGAATAATTAAAATCATTCTATTCTGTGTTGGATGAATTATTTTATATCTTGGTTCTAATAATTCTTATGAGACTGTTTTCGATCAGAGTTATAATTTATCGTCTTTAAGCTTAAAAAAAATAAGCAAATATTCTCTCAATCCATTTTTTCTCATGAAGATGGAATATTTTATTATTATATCAGCTCATATATCTCGGCAGTAAAGCTTTATTAGAAATACTTTCCTTAAAAATCAACAAAAAAAATTGTCTTTGTTTTGTATAACTTTGTTCCAACGTTAAAAGAATTTTTCGAATCAACTTTTGTCAAAATATATCGGTTTATTAGAAGAACGAAAAATAAAAAAAAGATTCGACATCTTCTAGGTTCTTTTAGCATTTTACAAGGACCGGAACCGATAGATATCAGAAAATCAGACGAAGCAAGGTCAAGAAAATAATTTGAAAGTCAAAGCACTACCCAATTCAGATCGGATTTTTTTTTGGTGACGAATGTGTGATGTTTAGGTTGATCATACTTATTATTATAAATTTATTAGTCGATTTATTATTAAAAAAAACCGACGTTAGAATATTAAGGCATCGATGATCAGGGATTTAAAAATTGTGAATCTCAAATTATCTTCTTTAAATAGTAAAAATATAAAATTGTGATTATTTCGTTAATAATTTGATATAATAATTAATTAGTTTACTGTGATTGTAATATAATTTCGGTATACTCTGGAAAATCTCAACTGGAAACCGTTTCAGGGCGAGCACTCCATTACGCACGTGGTCCAAATCGGTCCATGGGGTCTTTGTGTCCATCTTCTTTAGACGAGACCACCTTTGGCACCCAACCCGATGTCCCGGAGGTATAAATTGATACGTAGTAAACTCGTTTCAACACGTAAACCGCAAGCGACCCTTTTCCTTTGTGCCCGCAGGAGACGCCTCCCTACACCATTCCTCATTCATCCGTTCGACGTATAAATTTCGCGAATTTTCCAAAGTGGCGGCAGCTCGTATCCTGTTCATGGCGAAATTAAATCGTTTACGGCCCGATGTTTTATTAATGCGATTGTGTCATCTTGTTGGCGTATCGTGACCACTTTCTTCGACGGATCGGACGCCAATCTTTAATTCAACGCACAGTTGCGAGAGCAGAATCGCATACACTGTACCAAAATCACATGCGTAATGAGGCTCGCAAATAATCTTTTAGCAATTCCACTCCATTTGGGTCGAGACCCCCCCGGCAGTGGAAGGGACACCGCTCAATCTCCTTCATTTTCTCGAGTGGACGCCGAGAATGTCGGCGAACGCTATGTAAAACACTGTCCGAATACATTACGGCGGAATAAATAGTCAATCAGGGGAGTGTCCACCATATCATTAGCATACGTATGCTCTAGATTTATATTCGTATACTTAATAAGGTTTGATTTGTAAAAGTTAAAACGACAATTGCGCTCGTGACACAGCTCCATCCCTTGCCATCCACCCACACCACATATACCGGTGCTACCGCATATAAAGCTATTTTTTTTAGAAAAGGAGAAGGGAGAGGGAAAGTGGCTTTGCACCTCTCTCCGAAAGTCGATGCAAAGCGAGCAAATGTCCTGTAGCAAATTACACTGCTGACCAGGTCCATGTGTCCGATAGGGCCCTCCACCGGGAGACCCGTAGGACAAATCCCGCATCGGACAGCATAGAGTAGGTCGTGACGCACAGCGTCCAGGTAAGAACGGGACCATAGAACGTGACTGTAATCCTGACAGCAATGTGGAGATGCTACAAGGTTAAACTCATTAAGCTTAGCCTTGAAATTACCAGTCAGGAATTGACTGACTCAGAAGTCTGGAAAGAACCAGCTACAATTAAGCTGGCCCTGATATCGCGAAAGAAGAGATAGTAGTCCGCGCTTTGGGGGAGGAATCCCACCTCCCGCTACTGATCGGGCGACGATCTCGCGGACGTATGATTTTAAAGTTGCCAAAGATTCGCCCTCGAATGGAAAAATTGTAGTGGCGTCGACGACAACGGACTGTTTTTAAGCAAGAACTGACAGCCCTCAGCTGGATTTTAAGGTCGAGCAGAAGGACGCCAGCAATTATTAAGAGTGATGCCGATGAAGATGTGCGATAAGCGCGAATGAGATTAACATTATATGAGCCGCAAGGTTTTATATCAAACCTAGCCTGGGGGCCGCATGGTTTCATGTAATGATAATCCAAGCTAACATGCACGTGTATCCATCTGTGGTCAAATAGTAGAATTCATATCAGGCATCGTTTTCAAAAAAAATGGGGATATGGCTCTCAAGCCAAAAGGGGTGAACGGCTCATAACGGCTTGGCTACAAAATCACGCCTTTTGGCGTGAACGGCTCATAAAGTGTTAAGGAGGGACGGAATTCCATGCAATTGTTGACAGCATAGTACGGCGGCCCACGTGAGACATCCTTAACTTTAGAGTAACGGCAACTCAGCACAATTCTGTATATTTCAAGCCTTGCAGTGCTAGGCGTGAGGATAGCGGAGGGAATCGATCCCTCATTCTGTGACGTGAAGCCAACGCATTTTGCAAGTGCACTTGCGGATCGGGTGTGGGGTCACTCCTGACCTTACACGGTCCTCCTTCTTCCTGATTCACCAAGTCAGCCCCCGTATGGGTGAGTTTGGTGTCTCCAAGCTAGAGCCCTCTTTAAGTTTACTATAATCTTTTTCCAATGGTCAAATAATTATTATTTTTTTTTTATTAAAAAGTATTTTTTTTATTTCTAAGTGAATGCTTTAAAAATTTAAAAATATGACGTTCTAAAGGCGCAATATCTGGTGTATAAGGTAGATGATGTAGTTCTTCTAAATTCAACTTCCTGATTTTTGCCTTGCGATCTTGCGTTATCATGTCGCAGTACACGTCTTTGGTTATTCACAAAAGCTGATCGCTTTTTTAATAGTTTTAATTAGTATTCTATGAATTACGCCCAAAATATCCCACACAACACAAGAAAGTATTTTTTTCAAGGTTAATGATGGGCGTGTGGTTAAAACTGGCATTTGTTCTAAAGAAATTCATTGTTTTTTTTTCTCTTTGGGTATTCATTTTCTCAGTATCCACTTTCCATCACCAGTAACAATTATTTTCAAAAACAGATCAGTCTCATACCTAGATAAGAGTCACGTACAGATGGCTATCCTTTGTTTCGGTGCCGTTGGGAAAAGTTTGTGCGGTACCCAAATTTCTTAGCTGTTTTTTTTTACTGATCCTTTTTAAATGATCTTGTATTATAATCGAGATCTTGTGAAAATTATTTTATGATATAGCGAGGGTCGGATTCCACCAACGATTTTTCTTGTTATTTATTTTTTTGGTTCTGGCAGTTCTTTAGGCTTCAATCCTTTACAGAACAAAAATGGTAAATGTAGACTAGAAAATAGAGCAAGTCGATGACAAACTGATGCAAAAACGTTCCAAAAATTGGCAATACCTTACGGATTTCCTTATATATCATCATCATCATCATTTGCTATCCACGAGACATTCACTCGCTGAACGGCCATGGGCCTTACCAGACTGCCGAATGGTAGTCAAGGTCAAAGGAAGTGGCGTGAGGGTTCTCCTTTGTGTTCATACCGCGAGGACCCAAACCATCTTGGTATGCGGTTTTTTGTGTAGAGTTTTCCCTCTCTTGGTTATTGCTGACATTGTTCGTGTATACCACTGTTGGTATCAAATTTTACCCTCCTGACTGTGTCAAGCCAAGTAGGAGGGAGTTTGTTTCGGTATTTCACCTTCACCAAGAAAGATCCCCTATAAAAAAGGAAGAGGAGCGAGAGTATCGAGATTATACCATTTATAGGTCCACAGTTTAGGGGTTTCCTTTCCAGGGGATACTGGTTTTGTGTTGATTTTCGTATAGAGAATATAATAAATGTAGAATTATGTTGTTAAATTTGTTTTAGATTTTTCTAGATCACTTCACAAAACTTGAATCAGTTGATTTAACGGGTTGATTTGTTTATAAGGGTTGTTGGTCATTAGCACAGTAAAATAAACAGTAATATATATTAATATTTAATTAAAAAATTAATATATTATATTATAATGTATGCGAGAATAAATTTGTTGTGAGTTAATTCTGACTATGATTTATTTATTTCTGCTATTAAAAATGAGGTAATGAATATGTTATTTAATATGTCTATACGATTATTTATCTATTTTTACCCGGATTCTATTGGGATATGTGGAAAATTATTATTTATATATTTTGACGATGGATGAATGGCGTAACAGAAAAAAAACCAAACGCCACTCACTCATAATAAAGATTCGATAAAGATTCTAAAGATGTAAGGGAAATGAGTCTCTCACACTAACATTCCCACAGTGTCATAAAGAATTAGATATTATAGCATCATGACATTGATTTTAAATTTCAAATGTGCACTTATTAGGCCCTCGAATATATTTGGGCGCAATTGTCGGGGTGAAGTCCTTGGTGCCGATTTTGTCCCTCGTCAAAATCCGATTTAATCCTAGCGTTACATCATATTAATAATTAAGAATAAGCAGCTCTCACAATGGAAATATTAGTATATATCATTTCATATGTAAGTATATCTGTGAAACTTTTCATTCAGGGAATTATTAAATTTCCTGTGCTCCATACCGATACAGCACCCTTGATCCCCGTCAAATTAAAACGTTATTCCCCGACTATTCTTCCGTCCATTACTTTTAAGCTTTTCATTTAATTTTGAAATCACAAAAGAGGTTGAGATCGCAAACTCCGACGTATTTCTCGTTCTCCGGAATAATGGAGGTGCCCGCCCGCCTAGCGTTTCCGAGCAATCATAAAACTTTTCACTTGTCTCTCTATCTGCGATTAAATCCGCGGTGTGTTAAGTAAAATAAGAGAAAAATGAGAATAATTTAGCCGGGCGGTGAATTAAGGTTTTCACTGTCGGCAGAGGAAAGAAAATCTATCGCTGGATGGGAAACACTTTGTGGTTTGGACATTTTTATGTGTTCGCCAGAATCAGGGGTACGTGTGGGCAACCGGAGAGGATAGCTCTGGCTAATTTAGGTTTCGAGATCAAAGCGTTTCTCAAACTTTGAAGGTCTAATGAATTCGAACAAAAATTCTTTAATACTTAAAAACAAATTTTAAATATTAAGCTGAATTTTTAATTAAATAATTAACGCTGATGGAAACTTTTAATGAAATATTAAGATTTAGTTCGATTATTTCTATTAATTATCTATATTTTTCCAAACGAAAAATTATTAGCACGTAATTATTAAATTTGTGTTCTAGAGTTATTTTCAATCATGTGGTAATTTTATGTATTAATATAAAATTTTAATACTTTCCGAAGAAAGTATAATTTAATAATACATAAAATATGCAGTTTTTTTAATATTATTATTTTTTATGGATATATACATAAAATTAAAATATTTGATACTTAGAACAATGAGTCATTTTCCTTAACCCATGTAATTTAAAAAATAGTTTGATATATTTGAATATTATTAATTTTACCCTTCTATAGCGCCAAGATAGGGACCGCGCTATAGAGACCTGCTCTATAATAGAGTAAAGTTTGAGCTTAGGTGATGTTTTTACATACAAAATATTGTTGAAAACGAAAATCATTCAACATTTCTAAAATTTTAATAATAAAATATTATTACTGATTTTTTTGCATCTAAACGTTTGCGTTTATTGTCGGACAGCGATACGGAATGAATATATTTTTTATATTAAATTTAATCAATGAAAATAAAATCTACCCTTCAATAACGTCGTGATAGGGGCCGCGTTATGGTGACCCGCTCTATAGTAAACTAGGCAACCATACAAAATTTGGAGTTAGGTTAGGTTAAGAAAGATTAGATTAGGATATGTTATTCCAAACAAACTATAAACTATAATAAAAGTATTGTTAAGAACGAACGGAATGAATATATTTTTTATATTCAATTTAAACAATGAAAATAAAATCAGCCCTTCTAAAGCGCCGAGATAGGGAGCGCGCTATGATGACCTATTCTATAGAAGACTAAGCATCTACAAAAAAAATTGGGGTTAGGTTAGGTTAGGTGTTTACATATAAAATATAAAAAAATATGGTTAAGATCGAAAATCATTTGACTTTTCTTGAAATTTTCATAATAAAATATTATTATTGATTTTTTCCATGTAAACACGTCTGCGTTTATTGTTAGACAGCGACACGGAAAGAATATATTTTTATATATAATTAAATCAATGAAAATAAAATCAACCCTTCTATAGCGCCGATATAGGCACTGCTCTATGAAGACCCGCTCTATAGAAGACTAGGCACCGATACGAAATTTGGTGTTAGGTTTTTTTAATTATGTATTTATTTAGTAAATTGAAAAAAATATATATATAATACATCAAACATTTTTCTATTCACATATTTTAAATGACCTTGTTCTATTTTTATGTTGTTCACGTACGCGTTTTATATTTTGTTGTGAACAAAAGGATATTGATCAATTTTTATCTTTAAAATTTAGCGTTTTTGTAGACTACGGTCCTTAGAAGAGAGCTCTATAAGAGAGACTGCCACGCCACTCTATAGGAGGGCGCGCTATAGAAGGGTTAAATATTTAAAAAGATTTATGGGCTATTAACAATATTAATATTAACAGCAACACACTCACATCTTTCGATTTTTATTTATACATTTAAACGATCCGTCACAATGGCTCGAAAACAATGGCGTCGTCCGAAGGGGGTCTATTTATATTGGAAAATAGACCCCGAGCATTTCAAGTTTTCTTAATTTTTTTTAAAAATGGATTATTCTAAGAATAATTTAATCGCATATTGTCGTTTTTATTTTTTTTTTGCAATTGCAGACTATAAAGGCCAATGATTATTTATAATATTTATTCTTTAGACTTTTTTTTAGATAAATGAGTTACTTAGGGTCCAAAATAGACGCCATCGACAAGGTTAGGTTAAATAAAATTAAAAAAACAAAAAAATACTTACATAATGTGTATCGTCTTCTTCATTATAAGCTAGCTTAACTATTCCATAAGATCCCTGAAACAAATAAAAAATAATTAAAATCCACAGAAACGCACTATATATGATGCTGAAACCTAGTTTTGAACGAAGGCAACGTAAATATGTTCCGCAAAACTTTACAGCCATCGAATGCAATTTAACATTGATAAAGTAATTCACGTGCAAGGAACACGTATAAAACTTTTTGAAACCCCTGAGCTAAGTTTAAAACTTTACACTGAGTTCAGGACACGTTTACATTCAACGCTATTTTTTTTTCATGAAGAAAATGTATGAAAATTATACGTACATTGTAAATAAGACCGTTTGTACAAGATATTTTCACGAAATGGAAAAATCGCATTATTCTCGGAAAACTACTTGAAAATTGAAAATTCAATTTGCTCAAACCGGCGGTTCTCGTACGTACGTAGTTTAATCTGCGGCTAACCGGAAACAGGAAAGATACGTCGCATAACGGTAATATTAAAAAGATACGAGTCCACAGCCACTATATATCGGCCATGTTCAACAATAATTATTTAATAGATTATATTTAAATATACCGGTTTTTATTAGCGTGCTAAAAAAAAGCGATGAACTGTCACAAGGAGGCTATTTATATATCAAGTCTTATTGTAAAGCCGAGTTTAATATAGACAATATGCAAATGGGCACACAGAAGGGGATAACGATAATAATAATGTTATACATATTTATATATATATATGAAAAATATCGCGTTTTAAACGACATCCCATTTTCTTTTACGATTTCAGGCATGAAAATGGCGGCGATGTTTTTTTTATATCATCCCCATATAAAAATAATAAAGAACGCCCGTTCAGAACATTTACATTCGAAAGGGGGTGGCACGAGATTGAAGATTATTTCACAGGGATGAAAGCAAATTGTGTGATTTACGAGACGGTGACGGGGGATATTTTTTCCAGGTTATTGTTTAAAATGCCATTCAAGATAATCATCTTCATTAATTAGGGCGGAGTTTATTTTTTTTAATTAAAAATAATTGAGCGTCCGAACCCGTCCCAAAATGTCAAGTTCTTGTTTTTAATCATTTAGGTCGTTTATGAAAATTATGTTTAAAAAGTGGAGAAAGACGCTTAGTAGTACAATTTGTTACTGACATTGAAAAATTATTACAATTATTCTAATAATATAACTAGGATAAAATAATACAACATGAATAAATATAGTCTTTGGACATATTAGGTTGAGTCACTAATAACTTCCGATTCAGGTACAGTTTTTATTGTTTGGTTCAACTCGCAGTGAGTCACTCGATAAGGGGTTTTTTTTTCACTAGAAAGATAATTGGTCTGTCACTCACTCGACAACTATTTAATGTGGTGGACGTTTCAGTGACGTTATTCCGTACCCTTAAAATGGATTTTAAATGTCGTCATCCGACTTCGATGACGACTATGTCTATTGTCACAAGTCTCCTCTCGCGGCATAAAATCGAGCCTTTTTTGGACAGGACGATAACAGGCGATGCAAATAATAATGGGTCACCTAGGAAAATATTGTCCGCAAAAGAACAATGGTTGGATAAGGATCAACCACCCCTACCGAACCCTAAAGCCAATATTCATTTCAAGAAAACTTTAATATGTGCATGGTGGGATCGTCGAGGAATAATCAATCACGAGCTGATGAAGCGCAACGAAACGATTACTGCCGATACATACGTTCAGCAGTTGCAAAGAGTTCATGAAAAACTACTGGAAAAGCATCTTACACTCGTCAATCGGAAAGGCGTTATCCTGTTACTAAATTCTGGAGCTCAACTGGTCTATTTTGCCACATCGACCATACTCCCCAGATCTTGCTCCTATGGACTACCACCGTTTCTGTTCCTTACATATGATTTTCGAAATGAAAAAGTTTTATTAGGGATGAGCAAGCCAATCAGGACCTCGATACTTTCTTTCAACCCAAACCCACCAAACTTTATGAGGGGATCGATAATTTTCCAATAAGATGGGAGAAGGATATATTTAACAGTGCTGAATACATAATAGATTAATATAATTTTGTATTTTTTTAAAACAAAATATTACCACTACAATGTTTTCAATGACGTTCTTAAACTAAACGCATTAGAAGTGGTCGATGAGTCAATCTTTTTTCGATAATTGACTCAAGTGACGATAGTGAGTCAGACATTTGAAGAAGAATTTCTATACTCAAGGGCCACTACGATTGGTTTATTCAAGATTATTAACAATCGGATAATTATGACTATTACTAAAATATTTATACAATAAGAACGTAGACGTATATCGACGTCGCACATATTAATATATGAGATTTGGTACTTTAATGTGACGGATACGTTTTATGGACGTCCAAAGGTAATTGTGTATCGATCCTTGAGAAACTGAGGATAAAGAATTGATCCACAATACAACAAGCGAGAATTTCTCAGTTCTTTATATACATTTAATTCTTAAGACTTAAGTCTTTCAATAAAATATATTCACACGAGAAGAGAAGTAGCTTTATTGTAGAAAAAATAACAAAGTACTCGTCCGGAACCGGTACCCTCTCGACTGTGTCAGGCAAATAGGAGGGGGTTTGCCTCGGTATTCGTTTATTCTCTACTCTAAGGCGTTATCTGCTTATAACGAGTCAAGGTAACAAGTAGCGAGCGACCACATGCACACACCTATATAGATATACACAGGCATACATATGCACATCTGCCCAAAACGAGTCTCAAGCAGCCGGTCGCAAGTGATTATTAGCCCTGTCGCGCAATAGCAATCCTTTCATCATGGGAAAGACCTCCTCAGAGATGGGTCCCCTAGAAAGAAGGAAGAGGAGCGAAAGTATCGAGACTAGACAAATATTGGTCAACAGATTAGGGTTTTCCTTCCCAGGGTATACTGGCTCTGTGGTGAGAAATCCGTTAGAGACCAGATTTATTTTAACACTCAAGCACCCGCTGTTTTCAGGCGAAACTTTAAGACCTAAACCCGCATTTTTTTTATCGATCTTGCGACTTTGCGCGGCTCTGTAAAAAAAAAAATCTTAATAACTTTTTTTCCTTTATATAATCGGCTAAAAAAGAGAATTCATTATTATACGTATAGTATACTTATATTAGATTATTAGAATATTTAGATAAGAAATAAAATTTTCGAGCTGTGAAAATGATGATTTATTGTATTTTAGACGATAAAAAACAAATAGATATCTTTATAGAGTATGTAGGTAATTTTAGCTTTGTAATAAAGGATGTGACGGGCTGTACCACATAAATATTCCAAAAAAAGTTATTTTGTTGAATGGATAAACAAAAAACCTAAATCTGTCACAGTCGATATGGTATATCGGAAAGTTTCGATCCAATAATCCATTATTTCAAGGACAAGCCAACCATAAATAAAATTACATATGTCATATATTTTAAAAAAGGGCATGCAGAGCAATGAATGAAATTCAGGCTTCAGTCGTAAAAACTTTAAAGGAAAGCCTTTGTAGCGCATTAGATAGCATCGTTTCTTGTGAACTCCGTTATAGTGCGGGAGCGGGTGTTTAACCGTTTACGAAAATTTCCGCACTAACGCGGGACCGGGTCCTTGAGTGTTAATGACGTATATTTATGAAGGATAGTCTGTAGCTTGATAACCTTTTATTTAAACCGTTAAACCAACAAAGCAACGTAGAAAAATCGTCCAGTTGTTTTCATTGAGTACTTAAGACGAAATCTACTCATCAAATGTGAGATTCTATCAATAATAACTGTTGTGGGATCTTTAATTCTTCATTATCAAGATGAAGAGAACAATCTAGAGCTATTAATCGTAATAGCTAATAACAAAACTATAGAAAGACCTTTGGCATGAGCCATCAATGACGATATATGACATGCATGTTTTAATTAAAATTAATCTCTTCATAATTCGCTGTATATTTTTTTGCAAATAAATCAAAGATCATAGTTATTAGCTCTTGCATATATGAATAAAATTAATTTGCATTAATTTCGTATGAATAAAAATGATAATTATTGAAAAAAGTGGCTTTTTGGACTATCAACTAATTGCACTTATGGTTTTTTTTTTATTTAAATGTTTTTTTGCTATTTTTAAACAACTAAAAACATAATCGATCAATGTCATAATGCCATTTATTCGAAGTGATTCGTGATTTTTTATTAATATTATAATTAATTTATATAGAGGTTCGTTATTTTTCATGCAAGTCGTGATTTATGCGTCAAGATTTTCTCGGTTATGAAAACATTTTTGACTGAATTTTTAAATTTAACGGCAGTTTGCGACCTCGTAACTCACAAAACCTTTCCTGTATGTTAAATTACAATTTATTTTACTCCCCCGAAATATACTGCGAGAGTTCAACTCTCTCTTGTCTGGTTAAAAATTACGAGTTGCCAAGTTGCGGTCTAGAAAATTTTAATCTCATACATATTAATGCTAGTACGTTGTGCATAAGAGTCATAATTGAATTTTGTCAGCGGCGTAAATAAAACGCAATATAAATATGGTAATTCCGTATCGTAATTACGTTGCACGAATAAAAAAATATATATTACAAAAAAATAACGCATAAAAACGTATGTTTTATTAGCAAGGAGGTCGTAAAGACATTTTTTAACAGTTCACACATAACTTTTTTTTTATTGGCCTCGTGCGAAGCCGCTGTCGGATGATTGTCCGAAAATTTTGTTTTGATTAGAGTTTCTGTTTACACCTCAAATTTTCGGTTACGACGTCGTAAAACCCTCGGCTTAACGAGCGTCTTGTTTCTTTAATTATAAAGCGCGCTGCAGATGAAGTGGATGAGAGTTTTCAGCATTTCAGCGAGTGCCAATTGAGATGAGCGTTTATTTTCGGATGGTCTTAGTTAAGCCGATGCTGAATATTAACGTCGCGATTAAATGCATAATAATATTGAAACAATCAACTAATTAGAAAATCGAACTGAATTTCGTCTAATTTGTGAATCAAACTAGATTTATTGAGAACGAGCTTGTATCATTTAATTCTAATAATTATATATGAGCAATATTCAGCTGATTTTTTCGTCTGAAATAAATAAAATGTGTTTTGATAATAAAAAAAATATTAAAGCGTACATAATAGTCGAAAACAGGGTAAAAATATTTTTTTTAACCCCAAGTCTTACCCAAATTAAATGTAAATGGTGTGAGTTTTTATAAATAAAATATTGACGATGAAAATCAGCTCGGAAATGTCGTTTAAGATTATATACACGAAATATATAATAAAGATAAATACACCTAAACATATTTTTTTGTGGTTTAAATAAAATTATTAAATATTTGAGGTTTGATTAATTTTAATTGAGAAGGAAGACGATTACAATAATAAAGTAAACAGATGGAAGGTATTTGAGGTTGTTTTGAATGTTTGCATTTCAGATGAGCCTTGGGACACCCTACCATTTGTCTGAATATTATGTTTAGTTTTGATTGTAAACTTTTGATGAGGTGTGGTGAAGTTGAGCCTCAAATGGAGGAGAGGTTTTCAGGTAGTACAAAGGCAAGTACAAAATTCGGTGGGATGATTAAAAGTTAATACTTTTTCTAGAGTAATGATTTTCTGGTTAATAATTACATTACGTTTTCAAAAAATGTCTCATCTCATGAAAATATTAATAATTACTAAGCATTCTTATAAAACAGCTAATAAAATATAATTTTTTAATGAATGATTTGCTAAAAGATCAAAATACAGATCGTTTTTATGATTAGTTCCTACACTGCATCTAGTATTTGATTAAACTCCAAATTTTTGTTTAAATTTTGATAGCTACTACTTTAATTTTATGTTAAAATATAAGTTTTTCTAATGAAATAAGTTAAAAACACAATAAAAATCTCAAAATCATAAATATGTGTTATATATTGTTATTTTTCTTAAGTCACACTAAATAACAATCCGAGAAAATATTAGAAAAACACCAGACACTTGTCTAAATATTTGTCTAACAAAACAGCAAAAACTTATAATGACAAAATGGAAAATAAAAACGATTAAAGGAAAATTATTTTTTCAAAAAAAATACAGGAGCTTATAAATAAGAGGGATCAATACATATGTCCAAGATCTGTAAATACATTTACTACCTCGTAAATTGTTTGGAAAAAAATATTGCGGTAAAAATTAATCAACTAAGAATTATTATTTAAAAAATGATTGGTACAGTTCAAAAGTATATTAAAATATTTATAATTTTCATAATTATTATTATGTTTATATCAAAAAAAATCTTTTAGATGTAGCTTGAATCACATTAAAAGATAATAAGAGTCAATAAATGCTTTAAAATTTATTACGATTTCGCATCTCTTTAATTGCATTAACAATGAAAAACCCTTAAAAATTTAAATGCCAATAAAATCAGAGTTAATTGATATATTAATGTATACAACAGACTTTTACAACCTTTTTTGCTCCATTTCTTCTTTCATCAATGTTTAAAATATAATTTAATTATTCAATTCTTTTATCTTTTATCATAAATTTATTGAGATGATTATTTAATAAAAAAAACTACAGCTTATTCGAATTTCAATAGAATTGCCTACTATTTTAGTTTATTTTTATATGATAATTAATTTAATCAATAAGAAAACTGTACTTGTGCTCTTCGTCAGTAAATCATTTTCAGCATCCAGTCTATTTCATAGTTTTGTACTCTCACAATAGACTTGCAAAGATATCTGACACTTTTGGCTAGGAATTGCATATATTGGGAAAAAATTCCGTGATTGATTTCTCATAGAATATATTTTTAGCCCCAGAATCATTTTTCAGCGCAAAAATTTCGTCTTAACAATCATCAGGATCTTTTTCAATAGACAATATAAATGGATTGTGAACTTAATTCTACCTCCTCATTGCAGAGTTCAGGAAAATAATGGCTGAATTCATTTTACAATGCTTCCAAATGCTGTAAAATTTCATTTTTTAAAAATTATGAAAGATCTTGTTCTTTGCCATTAGCAACAAGAGTTGATGATGACTAGAGACACGTATTTTAGCATCTATTTTTTAAAAAAAATAGCATTTAAAATGAAAATTTTAGCATCTATTTAGTTTATTCTTTAATTACGAATTTGAAGTTAAAAAAGTCTAATTAACACACCTTTTAAACGATAATAACATATTGATATAAAAACATCGAAAATTAAATAGAAATACAGTGAATACACCGATTAAAAATTATGTAATGATTAAAAATTATTAAAGTTTATGATCGAGCAAGTTTCTATTGATGTTGTTAATGCTGTAAACAAATGTAAGTTTCTTATTACCGATATCGTTTCATCAATTTGGAAATTACATCTACTTCCAGCTACATGCGGGCTGAACAGATGATTTAAAGTTTCATAAAACATATCTTTGCTCCTCTACGTATATTTAAATGTGACTCCGAGATTTAATAAACCCTTTACGGAAACCGACTTAAGAATATCTATTAATTTAATTTGGTGTTCGTCTGTTCCAAGAAGTAGCTTCTGGTTTCCATAGGCAAAATGCCACCTATGTTATAACCGAGAGATCGATATATGGAAAATTTCGCAATTATATCGCATTTATCGCTTTTTATCGCTTCTATGTCGCATTTATCGCAAAATGCGATAATCACTTATCTCTAATGATGATGTTAAAACATTTTTATTCTCTTAAAATTTATAATATTCTTCTTAAAAGCCTGCCCAGAAATGTCTCCTAAATAGACAATGCGCATAATCCAGCCTTTATTATTTAGCTAGAATAAGAAGTTCAACTTTCATTATCAAAAAAAAATTAAGCTCATCTCCAAGCTCAAATACTCGCTCAGTTATGTTTCCTTTTGAAAACCATCGAATATTTGCATAAAAAGAAATAAATGATGACAATACATATCTACTTGAAAAGTTGTGAGTTAAGAGTTACTTTATAAAATTCCCGATTTGAATTGTTTGATTTAAAACTATTGTTAATATAGTTAACCTTAGTTTCAAGAGGAGAATAGGTAGGAGAATAGAGACAAGAGGTAATAAACATATTTTTCAAACAAATTCAGAGATTCACCCCATAGAACTCTAAAATTCCCAGCGGGGAATTTCCGTCGCTTGGGAACCCCTGGTAAACAATTTTTCATAAAAAATATTCTTTTTCATTTCACGAGGCCTGTGTAATTATCATAACTGTACACTTATCCTTGACATATCTAGATATCTTGTGGGAATATATGAAAAGTATAGAATTTTTTGCCCCCGAAGATAAAAAAAAATTAAAGTACGATGTTTGGCCAACATTGAAGAGATGAAAATAGAACCGCTGAATGAGCTAAACAATTGGGTTCGTAAAATGCTTCGTAGATTTGAAAAATACCTTCGTTTATTAACATAGATGAATAAATAAAGATTTTCCAAGAAAAATGAAAACTGTGCGTATTTTCCAGTACAATTTACATTGTTATGTACATATGCTGGAGTTCATTATCGTGCGATTAACTGAAAATTAAAATATTCATAATTGGATAAGCGAGACGTGTCTGGCTTTCAGTGTGCCATTGTGCGAAATGAAAATTGACATTGTCGACTCGTGTTTCCCGCCGAGCCAAAGTTTGAAATTGGAGATGAGCGAAATTAGGGTCGGAATTCCAAGAGTTTTGGGCCAAATTAGCAAAGCCCCATATCCCGAGACAAATTGCGTCTGAACAAACGAGACAGGATAATCGCACGACGTTCGAAGACGGCGATAACGGCTGCTGGAAGAGGAGCCGACGCTGGCAGATAACAAAGCAGCGCGAATACTTTCGAGTGGCTCTGAGGAACGTCGTAGGAACAATTCTTGGAACACTCTAAACCGGCGTGGGACTGGAGTATCAAGTGTAAATTAGTTCTTGGCAGTGTGCTTCGTCGCGAGTCACATTCAACAATCGGATATCGATAGGTAATTTTATCCCAGACATGACCTCTTGATATGTGAAAGAAACGGAGCCACTTTATCCTTTAGCTCAGTTTTTTTTACT
>JAGXCT010034158.1:0-32780 GCA_022495035.1 Philopotamus ludificatus
ACCGGACTACCTATCTCTTCTTTCGCGAGATCAGATAGACTTTTAATTGTAGCTGGTACTTCCCAGACTTCTGGGTCAGTCGATTCCTGACTGGCCACGGTAATTTCAAGGCTAAACTTAAAAGTCAGGATTACAGTCACGTTTTGTGGTCCTGTCCTTACCTGGACTTTTAATATTAACATCACGCGTTTCAAGAAAAAAGCTGCTTTTGTTGCACCGATTGAACTGTGTTGGACCGTTCTGATACAGCTTCATCCTGGGTACAAAAGTATTGTCGGTATAGCTTCTCGTTGCTTTAGATCCGCGATTCTCCATTGTCGAATATGGTTCCAAATATTTGTCTCAGAATTCTCCTCTCCAGGATATACAGTTGTCGCTCATCTTGTTTTGTCAAAGTCCAACATTCAGATCATTTCATTCATTCAGATTATATATTGTATTAATACACCCAACCCTTTGCTTAGCACGATACTCGTTTAACACGGTTTCAATTTTAAACGTTAGAATTTGTAGAGACTTTGTAGAAATTATTAATATCGCACATTCAATAAGAGGTGAGAGATTGGAGGATTTAGCTATCAACGAAATTGATGAATTGCTTGAAGAACAGGAATTAAATGAAGAAGAATTAATTGATATGACCACAAGAGTTCCTCCTGAAATCAGAAGCGATACCGAAAGCGACACTGATAGCTCTGGTCCAATTTCAACGATTACTGCTAAAGCAATAAAAGATGGGTCGCAAATACCAAGAAATATAGAAATACATTTCCTAAATGATGTCCCAGATATGGATCGAGCTTTGAAATTTCAACGAGACATTAAATAATGCGTTTTAAGATATGAGGAGATTTATTAGAATATCAAAAATGTTGAACATTCACGGATTACCGATTTTTTTTAACTACGTCGGAACATAACAGAATATGTAATCGAAAGTAGTTGTAATGATGACATTCAGCTAATAAAAAGAAGGAAAATACCCATATTAACTAATATCTTCAAGTGATAGTGACATTGAAAAATATCTTAATAAATTTTTAGTTCTATCTCCCTATTTCTTTAATATTTTTAAAATATAATCTATCCTCTCTTTTCTATACATTTGTTAGTCTCGCTTAACACGGTTACGCTTAACACGGTGAACAAACGTAGAGGTGAAAACACGGATAGAAGGGTTTCTATCCGTTACTCTACGTTCTCTACGTTCATACGTTGTACATAATCTCCATAAATTGGTCAAAGTACCGTAACTAATAATCAAAAGCCGAATGCATTCGTTCTGCAATTCTCATACATGCAGACAAATTAACTGATCTGGATGAACGTTCCCGTCAAAGCCTTCATTACTACAGAGGATTAAACTCACAGCAAAATTATCCAGTTTTCCGCTTATTAGAATGGATCCGGAAAAATTGGCCAATTACTGTCCCGAGAATAACGATTGGAACGGAACCACGGATTATAGGCTACATATAAATCGCATAAAATTAAAATTTACTCCTGCAACCTTTCATACGATTGATCTATTATTTAGGAAATTAATAACAGTGAATGTCAATCGCATATGCTACTGAATACAGTAATTGTTTTGTTCGATATCAATTTGGGGTCAGGGATCAAATTGGCTTAATCACACATTGCTCCACACTCATTCGATCTCACTCCAGTTTCATTCGCGGTCCACGGCTCTTGAATAGAATATAAATGAGATTAATGAATATTTCATTACGATATCCGTTCGAATTTGACACATAGGTGAGCAGAAATAATAACGAAGAGTGGCCCTGGTCCTCGTTTCGTTAATATCGTAAAAAATCCGCGATTATTAAGGTGTAAAGACACGTTTTTTATTTTTATTAAATAAATAAATATATACAGACAGTATACGTATACTTGGTTATCTGCAATCGCGAGACGTAGCAAGTAAAGTTTTAAGCTCCATCAAAAACAGTAGCAAAAGTTTCTTCATTCCTAGGAAAAATACCTTGACATAATGAATGGATGGAATCCTCTATAAAGAAGTTTTATACGGAGATATGTTCCGCAGACACTGTAAATTTGCAGAAATATATATTTCTGCGAAAAAAAATGTACATAATTCTTACCCGGTTTTGACGAAATTGCTCCAATAAGTCATCAATGCTTCGCTCAGGAGCTTTTCGCGCGGGATGTAGTCCTTGAGAAAATGATTCTTATATGCTCCCAACGGCACTCCGAATATGTATGCTAATTCTTCTCCGTGCACGCTCTTGTTCAACTGAAATATATTATGGATAGAATTCTATATATATTATTAATTATTGTTTATGATTTTTGCAAAATTGATGGCGCGGTAATAGAATCGATAGTGCGAAGCGTCAAAGGGATGCCGAAGCTTATTTATGTGGAAAAGTTTCTCCAAGAAACACATTCGGGCTTTTCCGTTTTTCATTGGAAACTCAGCCAGGCACCGAATGGAAGACGTTTTGGTACCACGACGATAAACTTGGAAAGTCCCTCCGCAAGTCCAACTTTTGCTCGATGTGTATCGCTACAGTGTATTTTTAATACATTTTATTGAAGAATGATGTTCGACGCGAATGTACCGCCGAGTTGGCACGATGGGGTGGAGGCGAAGGGGTGGTGAAGCTTGACTTTTATAACTTTGGTTTGATTCCTCTCTTACATAACGAGTATAAATAATAAATCTTAAAAGATTTTATTTATTAATCAGAAATATATTAAAAATAATTATTTTGTCTATTAGAAAATCGGGCCAAAGTTTAAAAAACTAGACTTATTTATTTGATTACTACTGATCAGATGCATATTAGATTTTAAAGAAACATTAACTTTCAGCTTACGTCTCCATACATGCTATCCTTTTCTAAATTATATAAAAATAATTTATACCATAAGTAATTTTTACCAAATATGTTTAATAACAGTCAGATGATACTTCGTAATGATACCAGCGACAAAAAGCTGATGGAGGACCTAAAAAAATATTTTTTCCCAAGGAAGTATAGAACTTATACAGTCAGCCCTCCTATAACGGTTTCTTTAAATCCATATTTTCTACAAAATGTTGATATTTTCTATAAAATATCTCTTTAATATAAAATACCCAGGGAAATAAAAATCAATGCTCTTTGGTTGGCAAGGGATTTTGTAGAAAACAGCGATTAAGAGGATGCGTTATAGAAGGGCTGACTGACCAGCCGCTACAACGATACTGACTATTTAGTCGTTGAATCATAGATTATATCTTGACGTTCATAGAAGAATAATTAATTACGGCAGTGGAAATGCTTAACAAGTATTACAAGAGAAACACCCTCAGAACTAACCCATCAAAGACCAAAATAACTGCCTTTGATTTAAACAAAAAGCTTCTAGAAAATAACTCTCAGTGCAATGGTGACTGAGACCTATCTTCGAGCAAGTATATTTAGCGTAACCTTAGACCCTATCTTACAAAAGTCAGTGCAAAAAAATGAAGATAAGCGCCTGGTACAATATCCTAAAAAAATAGTAGGAATCACATGGGGCCACAATCGCCTCATGCTACTCAGTTGATAAAAATGCCTGTCATGTATGGGGTAGATCATGCTGCACTTGAACTTAAATGCTTAAAAACGACAAAGGAGTCAAAAGTACATGTCTTGGCAGGAAATACCATGCCTGATTTAAAAAGAAGATGCAAACGACGTTCAGTGAACCTGCCAAACAAAGGATACAAGACACCTTATTTTGCCAGAACAGCAAAGGTGTTCAACTGACACAGCTGCTGTGGAACGAGTCAGGAGATGGAGGGCCATCTCCTGACCACTAAGCCCTTGCAGTTCGGCCTGCAGTCATAGGAGATGCTCCCATCAGGTATAGCCCTGTCCTATGCGGTATGGAAGACGCTCAACAGACTTCCAATGGGTGTCGCAAGGACAAGGGAAACCATAAAAAAGTAGAGCTACTCGAATGAACCTGCGACTGCAAAGAGGTGCAGACCGTGGAACACTTGGTTAGATTAACCTCACCTGCCGCACCCATGGCGATCTGCTTAACGCTTGTAAAGCACTTAGAAGTAGTAAACCTAACCAAATAGCGAGTCACATCTACAATCAGTGGTGGCTTGTGGGTAAACTATTTGGGGGTGCTGCAGAATATTAAAAAATAAAAAAGTATATCTCGCTCATATCTTATTTAAAATATAAACAAAATAAGGTGAGTGGAAAATATTAAATAATATTAATAGTAATAAATAAAGCGATAAGTGGCACGTGGCTCAAAGAAGCTGTGTGTCAGTATGACTGCTCCAAATCGCAGCGCGATACGGCGTTAGAACCCCCCTCGCACTCCGCTACCTCATTCATCAAATACATGGCGCCAGTATCGCTGACAAACAGGCAGCGCCTCTTGCTTCACATCGCGTGGAGTAACACATAATACAAAATCAATAGACATTTATATTAATATATAAAATATTCATTTTTAAATTTGCTTGGGGTGCTGCAGCTGCTTAGTATCTACAATGCATCAAAAATAAAGCTGGGAGTTTAAGGAGGAGTTCCATAGAGCATTAGCGATGCCCCAAACATCTCAAACAAAGTGTCTGCAGAGAAAATAAGCTATAAATGTCAAAACCAGAATTTCTTTTGAACCTGAGCCCAAATGCAAGACAATGGCTAGACTTAAAAGGCAGGCAGAGTTAATTAAGTTAAAAGCTACCAACCCATTTCTCTCCCCAGCTTCGTATACAAGCTCTTCGAGCACGTAATCCTCACAAAAATCAAACTAATCATTGGAAAATATCTCCTGTTCGAACAAGCTGGATTCAGACCAGAAAGGAGCTGCGATAAACAGGTTTAATCGTTGACCATCTACATCAAAAGCGGATTCCATTGGTTTTAAAAAAACTAAAACCGTCTTCTTGGACCTATCGTTGGTCTATGACACTATATCTAACATTAGGACTCCTACTTAAGGTTACAACGATCTTTAAATGCTATTAGAGATTGCAATCTTAAAGGAAAACACGAAATTTTTAAGACAATTATTATCAATTCTTAATAACAATATTTTTAAAAATCATTTCCAATAAAATTTAATGGTACTGGAAAAAAATAATTAAATGATAATTGCTTATTTTAAAAAAGTAGGTTGTAATTTTACAATCTAATAGTTTTCCAAAAATCAAAAAAAGCGATAATCTAGTGATATGATATCTAGTAAATAGAATGGATAGGATTGATGATATATATGCCAATATCTTTTATCTTTTATGAGCCACTTTGCAGTTTAAGGCCTCGCATTAACGTATGAGGAATTGTCTTTTTTATAGACCAAATTAAATGATTTTTCAAAGAGGTTTAGTAATTTATAATGCATTCCTATAGATTAATCTTAACATTAATTTTTGTGATATTTTATCGGAAAAGTGCCTTTAGTAATAATTTGTAAGAAACATCAGATTTATAGTAAGTCAAAAAAAATCATAATGTGTTCGGACATCTAACTGTCATTTATCTAAACTTTTGGGGAACATAATAGATTAGAAAAATAATTAAAGATCCTGGTAAATAATTCTTTAATTGTTTGACGAAGATCTGTTTTTCGCATCGATGAGTTTCCTCAGATAAATTAATGCTTATTATTCGAATAGTTGTTTCAGTTTTATAATATTGTCACAAACTTTGATCGTCCGAATTTTCATGAAAAATATCATATTTTCCGATGACACAGCAGTAGACGCGTAATAATTTCTACCAATTCCGGCATGTATATGAACTCCACGATACCGTACGTCTCAGATATAAGCGATCCAGTCAAAATTGAGCGAGTCTGTCGCATTTGAATAAATCGGCAGTTTTCCTGCGGAAAATTCTATATCGATACCCAGCGGCAGAGTGTCGTCGTCATTACCGTCTACTTCCACTCGTAAAGTTCAGGATAATGGACTCACCATATATTCTCGTTTGCCTCTATTATGACCACCTTTTCATACCTCCTGCGCCATTTATTCTTTTTGCTCCATTCATCCGGATGCTGATGGAAATATCATACTTTGTGCATGTGATAACAATTTTATTATTCGAGCTTTTTTTTATTGGATGTTTTAATTTAATTATCAATTACCAGTTATGACTTCGCGATATTTTAATGTCGAATTTAAAATGTTTATACTTACATCGGCGTATTCTCCAAACTGAGATTTATGACCAAATACGTAAAAATAAGAGTTGTTATTGGCGTTGGAATGAAAATCGGCTGTCTGGACCAAAGGAGCGGCAACTCTAGCATCGCTTAAAACGTCTAACACCATGTCTCTGTTAGAGTGAGCCTCTGAATTTGATCCATAATCCTTCTGCAGTGCTCCATATCTAAAAAAATAAATTATCAAAAAAATAAGTTAATATTATCTTGAGATATTTTATAATCATCTTCAATTAGGCATAACCTAATTTATTTTTCAAATACATAACTAGAATACGATGAATTTGAAAATAATCTCTATCTATGCTCTAATGTTGTCTTGAACCAAAGATTCTTGATCAACACCCAAATGTTATTCTTCTCAACAATAATTAAGTTAAGCATTAGATGATGTTAGCCCGAATTTAGAAGTTTTTGACGCAAAACATGAACAAAAATAATTATTGAGGGAATTATCTATCTCTTTTCTACCAAAAAAGATTTGAAAGTTCTAGATCTGACGAATACAGGGAATGCAAATGAAGAAATTTATTTTCTTATTGAATATATTCGGAAGTTTTTTCTATAGCAGCTGATTCAATGTATCTTCATCATCGTAGATGCAACATCGTAGATGGAGAGCCCTAGCCTCATGCAACACCCTGCCCCATTTCATTAGGTATGCCACCACGTCCCTCAATATTCTGCGAAGTTACAATGAGGTAGTGTCCCTCTGTATACAGTCCAACTACCTTAGCCTTGGTCTTCTTTTCCTATGAGGACAGAAAGGCGTGTTAACCATAAGTCATTTCGGCTTGTCTCCAGGTTATCTAACTTTCGCTCATCATGTTCTACCAAGGTGCAACATTCAGATCCAGATGTAAGGATGGGCCTGGTTAGAGTAGTTTATAGCTAAATTTGAGTCTTCTTAGAGAGGAATCTCAACCATAGATACTCTTCATCGTACTTCAAAATTTGTTAAATTATTTTTTGTTTAACGTGAGCTGTGATACGGGTATTCCTGAACAGCCTCGAAGCTGAACTCTTCGACTCTCAGAGGTTCAAGAATTCGTCCTTGGCATAGACAAGAAGCTGCACCTATTTGTTGATAATGATGCCAGATGTTTCCACGACTGATCCTTGATGTGTCTCAAATAATCTAAAATAATTTAGATGGAGTCCAAACCTTACATCTGACCTCCTACTTTGCATGCCTTATCATATTTATTAACTTTTAAGGAATATTGAGACCTATTATTGCCCCCTAAAGCTTTTACCTGTAAACTGTGTCATGTGGGTCTTAAAATGTGGCAATTTAAAATGTATGAACAGTTCCTGCGTTTTTTACAAAATTTGCTTTAAAGAGAAAATTTGGTCCTTTCGGGGAGAAGTCCGCACTGATATTCCCTATTGTTAGTTCGTATTATTTAATTATTTATTCAGATTATACAATGTACACACATCCCTCGCTTAACACGGTTTCATTTTTGTTAAAAAAAAAAATTTTCGATTAAATCTTGCTTTGTAGACGTTAGTTAGACTTTGTAAGAACTTTGAAAAAATTATTAATATCGCACTTTAAAAGGAGGTGAGGGATTGGGGGATTTAGCTATCAACGAAATTGATGAATTAAATGAAAAAGAAATAATTGATATGACCACAAGAGTTCCTCCTGAAATCAGAAGCGATACCGAGCGTACTGGTAAACCTGTGGTCCAATTTCAACGATTACTGCTATAATAATAAAAGATGGGTCGCAAATGAAATATAGAAATGCATTTTCTAAATAATGTTCCAGATATGGATCGAGCTTTGAAATTTCAACGAGAAATTTAACAATGCGTTCCAAGATATAAGGAGATTTACTAGAATATCAAAAATGATGAACATTCACGGATAACCGATTTTTTTGAACTACGTCGGAACATAACAGAATATATAATCGAAAGTAGTTGTGATGATGACATTCAGCTAATAAAAAGAAGGAAAATACTCATATTAACTAATATCTTCTAGTGATAGTGACATTGAATAATACCTTAATAAATTTTTAGTTCTATCTACCTATTTCTTTAATATTTTTAAAATATAACCTATCCTTTTTTTCATACATTTGTTATTCTCGCTTAATACGGTTTCGTTTAACACAGTGATCTAGCAGAATCTATCTTCCGTGTTAAGCGAGGGATGGGTGTATCTGCCTATTGACAATACAGCTCTGCAGTTAGGATATTGCTTGGTTTTAATAATCCTTAATAAATAGCTCCTAAAATCATATTCGACCAAAATTAAATAGAAGTTCCCATGATTTACATCTGACTTTGAGGTTTAGTGTTTGTTTCTTGAAAAGTTATTATATTTTTTTCTCACTTTATGGTAAATTATCTATTTCTCGTCTGCAGTAACAATTCGCTGCAAAAAAGGTTGAGATCTTATACTTTTTCTTTAATTTTTTGTAATTCCTATTTTAAAATTGTTTTCAATTAGCACTGGTTCATACATCTCGTCAATGATTTTTGCTTCATAAGAAATCAATATCAAATGACTTTTAAATTTATCTAACGGTTTTCCATCCTAAAAAAAATATTTTTCGAATACAACTCTTGTTAGGCAGAAATTTACAAAATTTTATGACAAATATAGAACAAAAGCTATCAATTAAAGACTAAAATCCGTCCCTGTTCAATTTTTTAAGACAATAAATTGAGGTACGATGTATGCCGGATTATTCGACATTTTTCATAATTTTCTATTATTATACCAATAGCAATGATCGAGTCTTCGGCAGTTTTCTCGAATTTTCGCCTATTAATGCTATTAATAATATTCATTTATAAAATTTATTGTAACTAGTTCCACCCTTATGCTCACACAAGGTCCTTATACTGATATTGCCATTACGAAATGCCCCACCCCATCGTCGTCCACCACATTCGGTGTTATACTCCCATTTGAGTGGTCGAAAAATAAAATTTAATGAACGCCGGTTTACTTGCTTTTTTAAAATCTCGACCAGAGCCAGCCCAGAGCCGTACTTGAAGCGTGCCTGGGTGTAATATTTCAGGAATTCACTCCTCTCACTCTCCAGCATGCCCTGGGATAGCAGCCTCTGTCCCAGCCAATGGTAGCTCTCTGTCTCGGTGCATCCGTACAGCAGGTCGTATCTGCAAAACAAAAATGTAATGTACAGCATGCACGGGAGCTGGCTGTTCAGCTGAAACGTGCAGGCGGTGAGTAATAGCTCGCCCAGGTTGTTTGAAGTAATTCGAAAAATGAATGGAGCATCCGAGATACAGATGTATTTATTGAATGCGATATTGGTTATAGCGATTAAATTACCTCAGAGTATATTTTACTAGCGTTTAGAGCTTATATAATAATATTTTTAAATTATATATATGTGGTAATAAATTTATATGAATATAAACGCGGTTTTACATTTCAATCAACTTGAATAATTACGATACGCGGCGTACGTGAAATGTTTCGGCAAAAGTTCAAAGGATTTTTCCGGCATTTCGTTTTTCCGCACAAATTTTTGAGGGATACCCCCCTCTCCCCCGCCATCCGCCGGTCATATACTCGTTTAATTTTTAATACTTCGAATGGGTTAAAAGGTGGAAACGTACGGCCTGACCCCGGGCAAACATACAAATGCTGGGAAAATTTCATAAGCATAATTGTACGAAAACAACTGGCAAAACATTATACCGCCGAGGAAGCTTTATACCTCGAAATGCGCTTATGAATTTTGTATGCTAATTTTTAAACGGTTTTCGGCTAGACAAACCAATTATGATGGCAGAAAAAATGTGTGCATAATTTTGTTTCTAATGTGCTAATGAATTGTTTTTTTTTGCCTAAAAAAATAATAAATATGGATAATGATCTGTGTTTTATAAAATACGATTGCTTTTATCAATACATAACATTTAAAAAATAAGTACAAACATTAAACACAGCTAAAATATTTCAATCATCTAACATACAAAAGGCGTCAATAAATTTCGCGAGTCTTCTTGACGGCATTTTTCTTTTTTTAGGTTATTTGAATAAAATAAAATACATTTATTTTATAACTGATTTATTTAATCGGTTATTATAATTCGGCAATGAATAATATACTTTAAAAACGTTTAAATAAATATGTTCAAAGTTAGAAAACCTAGAACAATCGAAATAAATTGTTTTAGATTATTATTAAGAGTAAATATAATCTAATTATACATATAAAGTAATTATAAAAAACTGCATTGATTTTAGATATGAGCATATTCGTCAGGAATAGCTGAAAAATTGGGAAGCTGTTAATTTTGAGTATAAAAACTGTATTGATGTACTCAAATTTTGCACAAATAATAAAAAATAATTACATTTTTGCAAATGTAAACAATCCCAGATATTTTAGATATAAGAAAACCACGAAAATATTTTTTTGTCATGTCATAAATTGACCAAAATCAAGAAAAGAAAATTTATTCAAGATGCAGTTTAAAAATCTTGTGTTTTAATGAAAATTTTACAATACAAACTATTATATTATACATGGCAATCCAACAAAAAACACTATTTACTTAGAATTAAGTTCTTAATAAATATATGAGTCATAATTATGATCTAAAACCATTTTCCTTATATTTAAGTGTAAAAATGCTATTATTTTGCAATGAATTTAAAGCAATATTAAATAATTAACCGAAATAAATCGCGTAATTTTTCAATTTATATGTAAAATTGATGTTTTCTCGAATTTTTATTACATATTTTTATAAAATATAATTGCCATCTGTATTAGGGATTGTTTCTCAATTTACTACAAATTTTTCAATTCCTTTTTTGAAAAAACTTTCCGGATTTGAATTGAAATAATCGTTCAAGTAGTTTTCAACTTCAGTTACATTTCAAAAACTATTTTCTAGTAATGCTTCATGGACCTAATGAGAAAGTAATCGAAGAGAGCAATGTTTGTGGAATATAAATATTGTAGCAGAATTTCCCTATTTAACTTTTTTCATGGATCATTCTTGCTTTATGCGGGCGTTCATTCTCATGGTGAAGAATTATTCCCTTTCTGTTAAACTTGAACATTTGATTTTTATTTTCTGACTTAATCTTTCCAATTGTTAACAGTAAATATATGCCGTATTTGTTTCATCCAGGTTTAATAATACGTAATAAAGTATATCTCTTACATCCCACTAAATGCAAAAATATATCATTTCGAGTGCAAAAACAGGATTAGGGATCGCAATAGGAGTTTGATTTAAGAAAGCCACTACCTCTTTTTATTTATGTAAACGTAAACGATCTATTTCTCATCTTCAGTTACTGTTTGGTGTAAAAAGGGTGGAATTCTTTGTCTTGACAAAAAAGAATTGCATATGTTTCTGTTCCTTTTTGTCATCTTCGTCCAACTTCCCGTTCTATTGATATTTGTTTTACCCATTGTTTGCAATGTGTCTATTTAAAGAACCTTAGAGATGTAAGTCTCTGCAATAATTCCATAATGGTTAATCAAGGATCTGACTTGACTAGGGAACTCAATATGTCATCCTCAAATTTAGGAGTCAAGTTTCATGTGCATATTTAAGATTTTGTTTCCCCCTTCTGTGCTATTTACTTTATTCATTCTCTTACTTATTTCTACACTCTGACCTGCTTGGTTATGGCCCTATCTTTAAGCTCCTTAATAAGAATTTACCAGATCAACGTAGAAGGCCTAATTGTTGCGAAATCAGATTACCTCTCCAGATAAAGTCCATTCTGGTCCAATACATTTTGCAATCTTTCTGGCAGCTGCATGATTTCAAGCTCATAAAATTGTTGTTCTTTGCTGGCAAAAAACTGATCTAGGTGATTTTTGAACTCCTTGTTTGAAGTAAAGGTTTTACCGTCTAAATTTTTTTGTAAAGACCGGAACAAATAATAATCAGAAGGTGCCAGATCTGGAGAATATGGTGGGTTTGGCAGTATATCCCATCCAAGCTGTAAAAGCCTTTGGTGAGTAATAAACTTGGATTAGGTCTCGCATTATCTTGGTACCCATCATTTTTATTAATTAATTCTGACATTTTATGTTTAAGTTAATCAATTAATTTGTTCAGCTGATGAAAGCATACTTCAGAATTGATCATTGAGCTGTCTGGTAGAAGTTAAAAAAAACGATTCCCTTGAAATCCCAAAAAACAGATAGCATCACCCTTTTTTATTGAATATCGGCTTTCGAAGTGCTTTAAGCCGGTTCATTCTTTTTACTCCATGATCTCTTGCATTTACCATTGTTGTAAACAACTCATTTATCGTTTGAGAAGCAAATCATATAATCAATATATGAGTAACCCATATATTGAGCTTTGAGATTCAATCTAGCCGTTTCAGGTGATCATGAACGATCGAATTCGATACATTTAATCTCTCAGCAATCTCACGAGTTGTTATTCGCCGGTTTGCATCAATAAATTCCTTTATTGCATCTTCGTCAGCTTCAACAGGCTTTTCAGAACGTGGTTCCTAATATTTTCTTTTATTCAAAAATACAGATATCCTTTCTTCACGATGTTTGGATACAAACTGCAGCTAAGAAATATATAATTATTAATTAATTCAACTAGAGGCACTATTATCTTATTATTAAACAAATAATTTTTTTTTTAATCACAGTTGATGTTAAATGAAAGCTACAATCTTTCATTGGGTTAATGACCACGTTCGATCCACGCATGACAAACAGAAGTACGGACAAACATCCAGCGTCTAATTTCACACGCGAACAAACCCGAAATAGTCTCGGCAATAGACACAACACGACACAAGACGACAAAGCTCATTACCAAGGATGTGCCGTAGGAAACATCCAGAGTGCATTAACATAAGCAAATATGCGAGTCTTTGTCGTCGGCACACCGTATTGCTGGAAATTCCTCGGCTAGTCTAGACCGGGCGTCTACATTCATCTCAATGGGTTAACAACACACACTGAAGGACGTGTGCGCAATCATACTTACTTGCTGAACAAGTCTTTGTAGACTTTCATGACTTGGGCGGGCTCGTTCGGGATCACCTGATGATCGACGATCGGTCCGAAGGGCGTCGTGTAGTTGGGCGTCAACACGCTGACGCCTTTAATATCCGACAGTCTGAAAACGAAATACTATTTTAATAATTCATTCGGGTATTAGTGACGCTTCTGCTAATACGGCTGTAAATCTGTCACAGATTCAATTTAAAGAAAAATCTCTCTGTAAACGCTGTTGGCGCGGTGCCAGTTTGATAATTCACTTTGAAAAAAAATTGACGCCGTAAATAGTGCAAGTGTCAAACAGGATATTGTGGTGATTGATTGTAATTACTTTCTCTTTCTGAGGCACTCGGGTAATTCAGTGAGCGACAAACAGTTGAGGCTCTGAGCCACTTGGACCGTGATGTGCTCCGAGTCTGATCTTGAAGTCAACGCCCTGTCAGATAAAGCGCTTCCTGACATCAAAATTGCCCTCTTGAAAAAACCTGAAAAATAACGACTTACTCAATTATTACGTTCATAAAATACTCACATATAAATATCTTATTTAAATAGTTTTTTTTTTAATTAATAAACTATTTTTATGTGCACGTGTGGTTTTAATCATCTATGGCAAAGCATAAAATTCAATTAACACGAGAACGAACTCGACATGAAGAAACCATATACTATGTTGACCTATATTTACACGTTCACTGACCGTTAACAAAGGTCCTGTCAGATATAATAATTTATACCAGCAAATATTTATTTATAGTTCAAATGTTGACATATAATTTAATGTTCTCTCTGTTATCTCAAGTTGTAAAGGGACCATAATGGACCAAATTGTATAATGGATGTTTTATATAAAATAAATAAAATAAGTAAAAACAGTTCTAGGGGATTGGTAATCATTTTATTATTTTACAAGAAATTTCAAAATATTTTTTTTTAACATTATAATTTAATATTTTATTTCTGCATTTGTATTCTTATTATCTACGGTTATGACTAAATTATTAGTTAGTTAGAAATGTGTTTTTTATTTACAATGCCAATGACGTTAGTAAAAGTATTAAAGGAATGATAAGTTTAAATATGTTTTCTATTTATATATTTATTTAAAAACTATTTACATTTATTAAAAAAATATCTGCCATTTATCTCTAGCTATCTAATCTTTTTAGTGTTCTTTAACAAATTTCCGAGCTGACAAATATAATAAGCCGCGATTCAAGGCTTTACCTAGCCGTGCCGATGGGGGGATATTGAGTACCCCAGGCTTGTGAGTTTTCTCCAATAACTCTGATAATATAAATCCTACATTTGTCTCAAAATGTCTAAGGAAAAAATATTATAGATACTTTTGTCTGCAATTGGGGAAAAAAATAACAACAATATTCCCTGCTGTTCTTAAGGGCGTGATATTTTTTCTCGCTCGCATCCGGTACGATGTGAGCACGAGTGCGAGTTAAGCTCAGTTTGCTGCGAGACTTCGCCGAGATTGTTGTCAATTACACGTCATTAGTAAAAAATCCAAAATATCGCCTAATTATGAAGCTGATCTTGACTAACTATTTTTATGCTTAGAATAATACTTTAATTAAAAAAATAACAATGAAATATTTGGCTTCCCTGCGAGACCCCTTCGGACAACGTGCTTATTTTTGAGCCGCCGTGATGGATGGAGTAGTAAACGATCTTTATAAAATTAATAATAATATTATTTTAAAAAACATCTAAAAATCATTTTTGAGAAATAAATTTAATTTATAATGAAAAAAATAACGAATTATCTAGAAAAATATATATATATATAAAATAAAAACAGAAAATAACTTAAGTTACTAATACGCTTGAAGAAGCTTTCGCGAATGTACTAAATAATTATTTAAAACTATGGATTTATCATTTTTTTAAAATATTTAGACATTACTTTCTTATTATACGTGAATTCATATAAAAATTCCAGCTTTTTTTTAATTATTCAAGCTGACGTATTTTGACATTTACAGCCATATTGAATACTTAAGTTAGTATTAAATGTCAGTAATATTTTACGTATTTTTAAGGCTTTATTTGTAAAAATAAAGATTAAATTAAAAAATAATTTTGGCTAAAAAGCAATAAAGTTTAATTTTCTAGATAAGCTTTTGCGACTTCTTTCAATTAAAAAAAAAATTAAAAAATACCGGTCGACGGTTTGTCGGCATCTTAAAATGGCGTTTCATATGAGACGAGATTCAGAAGGTTGTACGAATAAACAACTCGATTTTTTTAAGCTTTTGCTTCATAATTTTGGTAGATATTTCGGATTTTTCAACTAATCAATATGACGCGTAAATGACAACGCTTTCGGCGATGTCTTTTCGCAGCACTTTTCACTCGCACTCGGTACATCGTACCGGATGCGAGCGAGAAAAATCATCACGCGCGTAGCGACAGTAGTGAATGTTGTTTTTATTTTTTTGTGCGATTGCAGGAAATAAAGGACAATTATAATTTATAATATTTATTATTTAGACTTTTTTAGGCAAATATAACAAGTTTGTGATATGTTGGATTTATATTAAAAGAGTTATTTGATAAAAATAAATGCTCGGGATGATCCCATTGACACGTAAAAATCGATATCTATGTATTTAGTTATATCATTATATATTAAATAATTAGTATAATTATAAATAAAAAAAACTCACCGTGAGCGACATGGGATGCCATCAGGAAGTTGACGCAGGCAGCGCCCGTGCCGTGACCTGCCAAGGTCACGGCATCGGGGTCTCCATTGAACTTTCCGATGTTCTCCTTGACCCATTGCAGAACGGCGATCTGATCCAGCAATCCAAAGTTTCCTATCGTATGCCCGTTATCGGTCAGCCTCATAAATCCTGATCAAACACACATATATATATACATAAGCTAGATAACAAAATACAAGACTGAAATAGGATGAAAAGACGCTGAAAACTTGATCAATATTCCATCTAGTACGGGGCTAAAATTTATTAAATATGCAAGAACGGTAAATATTTTCAAAAAGTAAAATATGACGTGCTTAATCTTTGTACTTGTATGAGTGGAGGAGTATATTTTGAAGATATAAGGTCGTAAAGCATATATCACCGCGTGGACGTGGTTGTTGTGCTAGGGTTTTAACTCTTTAAACACCATAGACATATAGACACGGTCGTGGGAGTGCTGTGCGATATTGTTCTGGACCGTATTTACTCTATGCGAGTTTATGGCCGTTGCAAGTCGGCGATTTTAAATGTATTCGTTTGTTTATGGTGTTTTTAAAATGTATTATTGCTGAAATTTAATGGTGAAATAGCATATGAAAGAAATTTGATATGTTTTTGTGACAACTAGCGAAGACAATTATAATTCTATTCTATCAATAAAATCAACTAATATTACATAAATATATCGTAGGTACGTGGCTCAAATAAGCTGTGAGTCAGTAGAACTGTACCGAGTCGCAGCGCGACACAGCGCTTGACAGCGAGACCTCCCCTCTGCACCCCCTTGCTTGCCCGCATCCATCGAATATACGACGCCGGCAGTGCTCTTGCTCCACATCGTGTGAAGTAACACTACCCGTGTAGACATCTAAATATAAGTTATGTTTATGGCTTTGGAGTGTGTTAAAGGCAAGATACAAATCTCTTTAGAGTGCTAACTAAAAGGAATTAAATATTATAAGTGAATTATAGAATATTAATTTTAAAACCTGATCTAGAAACCTATAGCAAGGACATATGTTTACAAGAAAAATTCAGGACTTCTTATTACTATCCGTTATGGATAATTTTGTATATTTAGTCTGGTTCTTAGTAGTAGATGTATAAAATAATAAGCGAACAAAATAAATAAGAACTCGCTGTAGAATTATTGAATATATACAAAATTGCTGAAATAAGGAAGGAAATTTTATCTGGGTTGTAGGTAATTTATCTATATTTGGTCTTAACTTAAAAAACTAAAATTAAGAGGATAAATTGAAATGAGCAAAAATGCAATATCAAAGCTATTGATATTTAGAAAAATAACGAAGCCATAATCGAAAAGACAAAAAAACATTTGGTGCAAAGCATCCCTATTTTTACATGTGGCAGAGATGAAAAAAATAAAAAAAATATGCTGAGAATCCCATGGACCGAATAACGCATATATGTTTCTCTTCTAGAGGAACTGAATAAGATTAAGACATGAATACTCTCGACTATAAGTTTTAAGAGGATTCTTCGATATTTAGGCATTCTCGTTAGAAAAAAATTATAGACAAGTAGTTCGTTGCAGTTGGAAAGGACATTATCATCACCAGCCCTGGTCTCACCCAACATCCTCCTGCATTTTATCCGATTGGCCGCCATGTCGATCCATCTTGCGGTAAGTTTCAATGATGAAGTGACTTTCTGTACTCTCTCCAACCACCTCATTATTGATCTCTCTTTCCTCCAGGGACAGCAAGGTTTGTTAACCATAATCCCTTTCGGCGGATTCTGGTCACTCTGACGACAGCTGTGACCGGTATACCCTTGTATAGTGGGTATAGTTCCTCGTCGCATCGGATACGCCTTTTTTCGTCGTCGAAAACGGCTCCAAAAATATTCTTAAAATCCTTCTCTCCAGGATACCCATTTGTCTCTTATCTTCTGTCAAAGCCCAACATTCAGACATGAATGTTAGGATGGTTCGTGTGGAACTTGACTTTAGTCTTACTTGAGAGGATTCTCGACCGAAGATGATATGTAAATTTCTGGACGGCTTCAAAGCTATAATATTCTACCCAAAAGGGATTCATTTTTGACAAATGATTATGAATTTTATCTTGATATTATTAATCCTTAGTCCCATGCCCATTGCTCACTTATTATTTGCTGGCATGCATCTTTGATAGCCGCCCAAAATCTGCCCATAATGTCTATGTCATTCGCATAGACTAGAAGCTGTACTGATGTATTTAGAATAATAGACAAGATACCCATTACTATCTTCAGACATGCGGATTCTGAACTCTTAGAAACATAAAAACTACGGCTAATACTTGTCTAAAATGTCTTAAAAAAAGGCAATGAAATTGTATCAGTCATTAACCCATCTATCACGGCGGCTCAAAAACAACCGCGTCGTCCGAAGGGGGTCTTTTAGGGACCCCAAGTATTTCAAGTCAGTTTATTTATGAATTCTTATAGATTTTACATTGGATTATTCTAAGAATACTGATCAATATGACGCTTAAACGACAACGCTCTCAGCGATGTCTCGCCGCTGACTGAGCTATGATACACTCGCACTGGGCACATCGTACCGGATGCGAGCGAGAAAAAACATCGCGCGCGTGGCAACAGCAGCAGTCTACCCATAGACACGTCTAGGTTTAAACATGATAATGGAGTTTACTATATCAGATAGGCAAAACTTTAAAAAATATATACTCTTCTTGCTTTGTTCACAAATATATTAATGATTAAGGATTTATATAAATTAGATTTTTTAATATATTTAAAATCTCATATAAGCGTTAAGCGTTTTGAAACGAATTAAGTTCGATTATCCAACTTTAAGGAATCTGATATCATGTAGGAAAATAACTCTTAGTCGCGTACATCAAAAGGACATGAACCTAAATCTGATGTATATGGATCAGAAAATAAATTAGATGAACAATGAAATAAGATAAAAGCGCCTTTGAAAATTTAAAATTTTGCTTAGAATTATTTTTTATAGCATCCTAGAAATTCAGTACATGTGATTGAGTTTATTATGAGATGAAATATGATCCGGCCATTGAAATAATTCAGAATTTCTCATATCCCCGTGCAATCTCGGCAAAACAAGCACATCACATTCTATTATAAGATATCCGACTCTGTGTATATTTATTAAAAAGCAATAATAATACAAACAGGGACGCCGCTCACAGAGCTCTGGCGGCGCACACACACGCTTTTCGGCCAAAACGAAAAACTGATATGTTTGCAGAGAGCGAGCAAGCAGAACCGAGCAAGAAATATGGCCGAGACGTAGATATTCTTGCATATAAGACATGCACCGGTGACGACAACTTTATTTACCCAAATCCAGTCGGAAAATGCGACGTCGCAAACAAATTCCGCGTAATACAATTTTCCATAAATTTTGATACGGACGCATAAATTTTCGTATTATATTATTTCAAGATTTATTCCATAAATGTGCGCAACACATATTTTCGCCCTCCGGGGACGGAGAGAAAAAAAAAACAAATATGCGCGCGTGTAATTTTGGAAAATTAAATTTTCCTATTAAGTGTTTCGCTATCAAAAAGATCAACAAACTCGACGGCCAAAAAACATTATACATAACATAAAAAAATATATATGTATGCAACAACGAAAAAAAAACGGAGAAAAAACTTCGTCCGAGGACATAAATGCCACAGCGAATAAGCTAAAAAAAAGAGTAATGAAATGTAAAAAAGATTTATTTCAATTTGCCATATATGCCTAGAGAAAGCCTAATGGAATGTATTACGTAACCGTGGAGAAACGTTGCGAATTAATAAATCGCTTCTAATATATTTAAATTAAGATCGCGCCGTGATAAATCAGACTTACCGAGTCTTCCGAGGCGATAGTTTATTGTGATTACTATGATTTTTCCATAAGCAGCCAGCACACTGCCGTCGTATGGATTTCCCGAGTTCCACTCGTACGATTCGCCGTGTATGAATATCATCACTGGAAACGTTTCATTCGTACTGCGGGTATTTCCTGAAAAAATAAAATAATAAACAAATGATTAACGACGTAATTGGCAATCGGAATGTTACACAAATAAGCCATTTATAAGGTAAAGAGAAAGGAAATAACATATTTCCAATGCCTGTTTCTAAATCAATTTGATAATAATAAAATACAAGGGATGTTGATATTATTCTGGAACTCGTTTCTCGTCAAAAATATCGTATAAAATATATATATATATATAGTCAATCGCTAAAAAGACACAATAATAATGTTTCAGGTCTATTTATTCGACAAAGGATTTAACAAATAAAAACAGAATGTCATCTAAAGCAAGAAAATCATATAATTGTGCTATTTTATGATTAACAATACGTCGAAATAATATTATATTTATTTATTCGATCTAATAATTTTAATATATTGTACATGCTGGCTTAAAAATCACAACACCATTTAAAAATTCAAATAACTTTCTACAATTAATTATTTTTTTAAATTTGATTTCAGATTATTAAAGCGTTATCCTTGGAAATTAATTATAAAGAAATTCACGCCTAAGCAACGTGTTAAAATAATCGAATTCTATATAGAAAACAAACGATCAATTGTGCTAACGCAAAGAGTATACACTCGTCATTTTGGGGTCAGAAAACTACCACATAAACAAACTATACTACTATAATTCAGAGGATGTTCAGAAAGATCACAAAGCAATATTCAGCGTGTACGCCGAAGCATTGAAGAAGAGCCTTGAATGTCATCTTGAAGCCAGTTCCAGCAGTTGGAGAGGATTTAAAGGATGCTGCATGTCTATCCATATAAGATACAGCTAGTGCAGGCACTGAAGCGTATCAGCGAAGATTAGCGTATTCTGTCCATATCCAAGAATTAGCAAGGCAAGAAGCTGATTTCATTCACAATCTCTTTATGGGAGACGAGGCCCACTTCCACCTAAATAGATTCGTTAACAAACAAAATATGCGATTTTGGGGAAAAGAAAATCTAAGAATAACCCCCAAACGTAGTCTGCAACCCGTAAAAGTAACAATTTGGTGTTTGGTAGCTGCAGAAAGGGTTCTTGTGCCTTAGTTCTTTGAAGATGAGGTAGAAAACGCAATAAACATCACTGGCGAAAGGTATCAAGAAATGCTAGAGATTTATTTCATGCGTTCTAAAGTCTTGTAAACACCAGAGGTATGGTGGAAGCAAGATGGTGATACTACCCATACAGCTCGCCTGACAACTAATTCTTGGAAGAAGGATAATTTCGCGAAATTCTGAAATTACTTGGCCGCCACTCTTACCTGATTTAACTGCTCAAGACTTTTTTCTGTGGGGGTATTTGAAAGATAAAGTATACCGTAACAATCCTTAAACCATTCAGCAATTGAAGGCCAACATCCGTATAGAAATTGACGGAATAAGCCAAGAAACATTACGACAGGTGATGATTCACGCCTTAGAAAGTGCGCGTCAATGTGAAGAGCATAATGGTGGTTATTTAAGGGATGTAATTTTCAAAACTAAATAATAATTATTTCCAGTGTTTTCTCTGTTTATAAAAGAATTAAAGTGAATTAGGAAATGAAAAAGATATTCCATTTTAAAATGGTGTTGTAACTTTTGGGCCACCTGTATTAAAATAATTCATTTTATGACGTATTAAGGTATTTTTTTAGATTAGATTGTATTTTTTTACTGTTCCCTCTGTTCGATCTAATAATATTAATATATAATATGAATCACCATGCTACACTGTTTCAATATTTTTTTTCTATAGATTTATTTAATAGAATTTGACAATAAATTTGCTTTTCAGAAAATTTATTATCGCAGACGTTTTCAATGGAGTTTATGTCTAGAAAAAATCCCGCTAAGTAATCGACGTCAATGTCTTGCATTTATTTATAACATATTTCAGATAACCCGTACTTTTCTTACAAAATAATGTATTCAAATAAATAAAAATGTCTGCATATCAATTTTAATATATTATATGTCCACATTATTATATCACGGAAATAATTTAACTTGTGTATGCAGTTTTAATTTTACTTCTGATTATTACTTAACATAACTGTTTGTCTGTAAACTAAAAACATTTCAATAATATTTAATAAATATTATAAATGCAAATAGTAATTTATTTCAATAAAATTTTGTGAATATTAATGTTATTTATATTATAAAAGCAATACCTAAATTGTAAAGATGCTTTAGAGAAAAAGAAACGCAAAGCTTAATCTTCCATTATCAAATTTCATATCTTTGATTTTTAAAATTAAACTAATAATCGTGTAATTGAGAAAATACATCGCGCCCTTTGTTTTAATTTTTTTGCGTAATTGCGGACAATAAAGGTCAATGATTATATATAATATTTATTCCATAGATATTTTTAGACAAAATTTACACAAATAATTACGAAGAACCATTTACAATCTCTCAAGGAAATTTTCGATCCCTTTCTTATGAATTTTTTTCATCCGTTATTTTAGCTTTACAAGGACTTGCATTGTCTTGATGAAGAACAGTAAGTTTTCTTTTAGATAAATTTAAATGCTTTTTTGAGCTTTAGAATAAATTTGCCTTATTACCGACAATTTATGTAGTAATTGATTTTGCCTGGTTTTCATAAACTAGAAATAAAACTCTACTTGTTTTTAATCAAATGCATAAAAATTGTAATCTTTGATTTATATTAATAATCAATTTATCAATGTTATGAGTGCTCAAAAGGGTGATACAAGGCTGTATACTCTCCCCAGACCTATTTAACTTATACGGGGAGTATATCATGAGAAAAGCTTTAAAAATTGGAAAGACGGATTAAAAATTTAAATCTAAGCCACCAACAAAAAAGAAATGACTGTCTGCTTAAAAGAGTTATATGTGGAAGTAAAAACTAGGACCCGAGATCAATACAAATTAATCCAAGCTGATGATAGTCGACAGAAGTAATAAAACTATCCAGATCTGTTATTCATTCAGACCTGGAGAGGATTAAATAATTTATACATGGGGTACCCATAAGTAATGTCGATTTTTCTATGCGCCTTCTTTAAAAAAGTCTCCTTCAGCCTGTTAGGCAGTAGGGCGTGTTATAAGCTTACATGGTGTAGCGGCTACCTGCTCGTGGCCCTTAGACAAAAAATACAGTTTCTTTACCCCTCTGGCGACAATGGAAGAGACGCGTCCGTCGAAACAACATCAGCGGAGCTGTATACTTTTACAATAGCATTTGAAAAAGAAAGCGACAGAGGCTACGAAGGATATTTGCGAGATTTAAGGTGACATATTGGATGTCAGGAAATGCCAACGATGGTTCAAAAAATTCAAATCTGGTGATTTGTGTTTGGAAAACGAGCCTTGAAGTGGATGACTGGTCCAGGCGGATGAAGCAGCCGTGAATTCTGCAATCGAAGACGACCCGATACTGACCATTGAAACATTATAGGAAAAGATCGGTACATCCTGGTCCAGTACTCAGAGGATCTTAAAGAAGTAGGGAATGATTAAAATATAAGGTGTTTGGGTTCCACACGCATTTACGCGCGACCTCATGTTGCCAAATTGACGTGTGAAAAAATTCAGGATCTTGGATGGGTCACCCTGTTGCATCCTCCATATTTGCCGGATCTCGCAACATCTGATTTTTACTTGTTTCGTTTATTTTAAGAGGTCAAAATTTCAATACCTTAGAATAGGTGAATACAACCCTTTCAGTCAAAAGCCGCAGAGTTTTACAAGAAGGGCATGAATGATTTGAAAGAAAGATGGCAGAAAGTTATAGATAATATGGGGAATTATTTTGTATAAGAAAAAGTTAATTAAAGTATAACAAAAATTGTTTTGAATTTCATTAAAAAAAAAACGACAATACTTATGAGTACCCCTAATATTTTAGTTAATTTTTAAAAAAAAATGCATTTTATCTATTCTTCCGCATTATTTGTGGATATCCCGATCCACTTTTTCATTTGACAGTTTGGATAAATCAGATTCTTCATCGTTGAGAGCGTGCAACCGCCGAGCAGGGCTCCAGTCGGGACTTTCATCTGCACAAGACTTTTGAACAGGTTCCAGGATAGCGTCAGCTCTGGACGAGGCTCGGATCTTCTCTGGGTGAGCTGGACTTCAGTCCGGTTTTCGCCTGCACAAGATCCTTGAAAATAATCCAAGATGGCTTCTGCTCTGGGTGACGCTCAGATCATCTCTGGCTTAGGATGTGCGACCAACGAGGAGGGCTCTAGTCGGGAGTTTCGTATGCATAAGACTCTTAAACAGAGTCTAGAGTCAAAAAAACGGCATTACTTATGGGCTAATATATCTCGGTTCACTAATTACGAGTAACAGAAGTTATGAGCAAGAGTCCAGAGGACGAATAGAGATGGCTAAAAATGCGATGTCGAATCTATCGACAATTTGGAAAAACAGACAAATATACAAAAATACGTTAAATACGTTTAATACGGCGTAGAAACCTGAGCCATAAAGGAGAACATGAAAAAGAAACTCGATGCCATTGAAATGTGGTGTAGGCAACGTCTGTTTGTCTGTGCTGAAAGAAATGGGGAACGACAAAGAATGCCGATTCTCTACCATATGGCTCAAGAGGATTCTTTGATACTTTAGGCATCTCGCCAGAAGAAACGATACCCTGGAGAAGCTCGTTGCACTTTAAAACGTACAAAGTAGCAGGATAAGGATCAGGGCACCCACCTGCTGGAGCCACCAAGTGAAGACCGCCACAGGCAGAATCCAGAGAATTCCAGAGAGAGAAAATCAAGAAAATTCAGAAAAAGAATGGTCACGATCCTCAGGCTTGAGGTTGCCGAATTAAGAAGAAGATTGAGTCACTTATTGCGATTGGTGGCGAAATTAATGTGATGAAAACTTATCAGAAATGAAAGCACTCCAAATTAACATTACGATGCAAAATTAAGAAAAATGCCTAGCTTAGAGAACTGGATTTGGTAAGTCGGATAGTTATGTCCTAATCACTTTTCATTTTCATCTCCAAACAGTCTAAATTAGGGCAAATTTTCAGATTACTATACGATTACTAATTAATATGACTTAGACTTAAGTCGCCCATTTCTTTTATCTCTAAAGATATTTATTTATATTATACGAAAAATAAATTGAGAGATGGAGACGATAGATCAAGATAGTCTATTTTTTTTATTTAATTCAAATTTTGATTATTTATAAGTAATTCAGATATAATTGAAAGAGGTTTGAGAAAATTGCCACATCCCAATATGTATTCATTAAAAATAAGTTTATTTCAATCGGAGTTCGAACATTACGATGATTTATTATGAATAAATATTATCTGAAGAGACCGTTATATGCCCAATTAATTATAATTGGACATATAACATTCTCTCGGAACTGAATAAGCCTGAAAAATAATAAATATATTTTTTTAAACGGAATTTATTCATTTATTATCCGATACAGTTTAAGATGGCAATCATCGCTTTAATATAAATTGAAAATCGGAAACAGAAATAAAAATCATATATCCATGTGATAAAATTGGCAATAAGAGGCGTCTATGCCGTCGCAAAAATTCTCCGACCGTAACCTAATTTTATGTTAAAACATAAATTCGCAATAATAAAAATAGCGCATATAACAAGAGAAATATTTCCAATAAAATTTCGCCCTTTCTTCCAACCGACGATTGATGAAATAATAAAGTTTTGCTTTACAACACCGAGGGCCTAAGAGTAAAAAAATATATATGACGAAAAAAAAATACAATCGCGAATTGTTCGCGCACTATTGTACGGAGTTGAATACGCCAAGTATCAATTTGTATGATATATCATCAATTGATGGATCTATAAACGTTATATATGGCGATATTACAAAAAAGCAAGAAAAAAATTGCGGCATAAATCACAGACGATAACTTTTAGTTACAGCCTTGAAAATATATGGAAGCGTAGAGCGAGGACCCCCCGATTATTCAATTCTGTATTATATCTAACGAGATAACACATGGGCCGAGATATCCTTGTAAGGACATAATGGCATCAGGATATTAGCAACGTATTAATGGATACAATTTCGGAAATATGAGGCCTTCGTATGTTGTACGAGCGATCGTGGAAAAACTGTCTATTTTATATTAATATTGAAAAAATGAGAATATATGGAATTCTTCATTTTAAATAGAATACGTTTTTCCTATATAGTATTTATCACAAAAATGATATAACAAAGAGAAATAAAAACGAAAAAATGTTTTTAATATTATATATTTCTTCATATATTTTTTCATAAGGATGTTTTTATATAAATTATTAATCTATGAATAATAAGGAAACAAAATCGAAACGCTTTTAAAAACATCGATCATTAAAAGCTCGTCGAATAAAAACATACGCGATTAAAAATAATATCATAATTAATTAATGTGTTGAATCTACCCCACATGAAAACGATCCGAGTATTTTTTTTGGATTATAGATCGGTTTCATGTTCCAGGCGAACAAATATTTATTCGTTGCTCAAGTATTGTTTGCTAAAGTTAGCATTGGAGCAAATTCCTTGCCAATTTTTTATCCAAATCATACAAGATAATCTTTTTTAATAAATCATATACTTCTTAGGGTTAAAATACGTTATTTTAATAATAAAATAATAATTTTATTTAAATTATTTAGCAGTTTTTGCGAGTTTTATCGATTGCAAAACTATTATATATTAAGATCTACGCAATTAGCCAAGTGGTTGAGTAGAATAATAGCTCTGGTCACCGGAGAGTTTCCGAGAGTACCTATCCTCACATTCGGCGGAAGAAAAATCACGCGAGAACGAGCTCCGTGGTAGTGAGGTGGCCCCCATTAGAGTACCACATCTTAAAAGAGTACTTTGTAAAGTAGATCGACTATAATATGTATAAACTGGGATAAAATCCAAGCTTCTTTGTGTAAAGGTATATGGATATTTGGAAGTCTGAAGATCTATTCAAAGCGTCATATAGAGCCCAGATAATAGGTTATGATTTCAGTAGACTCTAAACCAATGTATTGTATAGCAACCTTGAGATTAAGGTGCTATTCATTTAGTAAAATTTCTTAAGTCAAAGTCCAACATTCTTAAAAATCTCTTACATACGCCCAAAACACGTAAGCTAAAATTCAAAATCACAAAACTCAAGTCTTTAATAGACGGTTGCTTAGAAAGAGTTACGATTCTATGTCTGTAATTAAAGATAATTTGCTCTTTTGATCTAGAAAATGCCACTGCAACAAAAGAGTATCTTCCATTGTAGTAACGGATCGAAATATTTATAAATCATCTGCGAAAAGTGAGTTTTTTTACGATTAAGGATCTGGTAATTATCTTTTATAAATAAAATAAATTTATATATTTATTTATTTGACTACGATGGATGGACGGCATAAGATAAAGATTCCAAAGCCTTATTCACCCCTTTAAAGATTCGATAAAGATGCATGAGGAACAGGGGCGTATATTTAGCGTTTAATATTTACAGTATTTTTGTAAACGGCCGGCAGGATATCGTATACATACGTGAATGTATTGGGCAAGACGTTCACTATGATCGCTGCACAACCTTACATGTGCTTAGCCGCATACAGTACCGTCGCCTATATGGGCGTAGGGTCTCAGCGAGCGAAACTAATGTTTTTGTATGCAGTTTAACGGCCGAACGCGTGCTGTCAAATCGCAGCACATTCGTTTACATGATCTCGAATTCATTGGCCATTGATATTGTGTTTCATATTTTTTTTATAAACAGGTGATTTGTTTTTTATTATGGATAACAGTAATATAACAAATTGTTATATAATGTCATATAATAAATAATTTTAAATTTAATATTTATTATTATTGATTTTATTCTATCGTTATCATAATGAGCAATATTGTTGAAGAAATTTTGAACACTCCATTTTCGAATAGAAATTATGATGATAAGATAAATATTATTAAAATTGTTAGGCAACGCCCTCCACTTCCAAACATATTTAGTAAACACAAGTATAAAAAAATGAATATACACCTGTCCCTCAATTAACGCGGTTTTACGCGGTTTTAATCTAACGCGGTTTTTGTAAAACCGCGTTGAATTCTCTTTCGATATAGATTCAAACTTTTTTTTTTCTTCGCTGCCACTATGACGAAAGTGCCATTGTTCGTGCAGACACTGCTTTCATCGTCTTTCAGTTAATAGTTTATTTCAATTAAAGATAAAATGCATTATGTATAGCCTTTTATTTAGCTTTTACTTAGATTTGTTCATGTTTTTATACATTAAAAGATTTTAGCCTTGGAAATCTCCAGATCAAGCACCAAAGAAATTCCAATCCAAGGAAAGGCTATTTGATTAGATACACAAGATCAGAATTTTAGCTTGCCTTCAAAAGGAGAAAAAAATATCTATAGCTAAATGGGAATGAATGAATCTACGGTTAGAACGATAAAAAAAAAAAAGAACTTGGGTAGTATTAGGAAGAGTGTAACCTCTGGTCAAGTTCTAAGTTTCTTCTACACCAAGAGATCCTATAATAATTTAGATCTAGGAAAAAGCTCTAATTATCTGGATAGAGCCTTGCAAAAAAAATACCCATCAGTACCAGTAATAAAGGCCAAGAAATCTCTAAAGGAAATATATAACCACCTCATAGAACAATCCTCAACATCTGTTTGATCTTAAGAATAGAGCCCCAATTTTTGCGTGGGGGATGGTTTGGGGGGGTTTAAAAGACAGTCTCATTATAGTCTAAAATTAAAGGTGAACATGCATCTGTGGTGGTAGAAGGAGCAATTCAATTTTTACCAAAATTTAAGGAGATCACTGAAGAAAATTTATACACACCTGACCAGGTATTTAATGCTGATGAGACTGGACTACTATGGAAGAAAACGCCTAGCAGGATATTTTAGCTAAATCTGAAAAAACTGCTATTGGTTTCAAGGCAGCAAAGGATGCGGTGTTATTAGCTTATGCAGTAATGCATCCGGTGATCAAATTATGCGAAAACCATTTAACAGTTACCCGAGAGCTCTTTAAGCCAAGAGCATTGAAGGGAATAAATATGAACAATATTTCTGTACATTGCAGAAAACTAATAGAAAGCTATTACGAATCTTTAAAAGAATGGTTTTAACTCCTTTGTTCCAGAAACGAAAGTTACATGAAGGAAAGTAATCTTCCATTTAAAGTGCTTTACGTTTTGGATAATGCACAGCCCATCCACATGACATACAGCATCCAAGTATTTATTGTAATTTATACCACCACAATACCACTTCGATAATCAACCATTATGCAAGGGATAATCTCAACATTCAAAGGATATTATTTGCTTTGTTACTTCTACAAATATAACAGAAGTTATCCAATTGGCTGTAAAATGGAAAATATGGTGAAATATCGACCCTAATATTGAACAGAGCTTTAAAATTCAGCTTGAGAGAATTAAAAATATTTATTTTCCAGAAAATTCTTAAAAGAAATGACTAAAAAATAAAATACAGATGTTAGTTCTGATTTTCTAACACCAGTTATCCAGGAGCGTTCTTCTTTATGCGAATTAGAATGTTAAATATTTCTAGTGATAATGATAGTGACTTTGGGCTAATAATAAGAAGAAGAAAAAAAATAGTTGCATTAGGGCAGCAGCTAATTTCGAAGATAAAATAAAATGTTCGAAGATGTGTGTAGACTTATTACAGAACGTTTATAATTCCTCCTACTTGTTTGTTAATAAAATTATGTTGTAGTAGGTATATGTAAACATTTTTATTTCAATCATATATTTTTTTGTTGTAGATTATAGATTATTTTTACGCTTTTTTTTTGGAACGTATCCCCACATTTTATATGAGCTCCATACATTTTTTTTACGCGGTTTTTTACATCCTGGAACGTATCCCCATTTTTTGTATGAACTCTATGTCTTTTTTAACGCGGTTTTCGTTAACGCGGTTTTTCGTGGAACGTATCTACCGCGTTAATCGAGGGACAGGTGTACTATACATTTTCATTTTCAAAATATGATAAAGTACCACTTCGTCAGCAGAACGCTTATTTTCTGCTCTAAATAGAATTAAAACATGCTATCGAAGCTCACAAGGTCCGGAAAGACTATGTGGCTTAAGCCTAATATCAATGGAGCAAATAATACTCAATAATCAGAAAGAAAAGGGGACACTTTACTATAGTGTCATTGAAAAATTTATGTCGCAAAAACGATAATAAAAATAATAATAAAATTAATTACAAAAAAACCATATTTTTTTATTATTATTTTTCCACATACAGCACACCCAAAATTAATACCCACCGTACGCCACTGATGAGGAATGAGTCATTCACTCAATTATTCCTATCAGTGTCAAATCATGACACTGGTTAATTTTATTATTTCATTTGGATTAAAATGTATATTATTTGCTTTATAATTATTTATTCAACTAAGGATGATAGTATTACATTAATTAATTTCAATGCGCCAAACTATATTTATAAAACATGCCGAGTTAACGGGCCTTTCCTCCTTACATACCTAGTGTTATAAAGAATTTCCTGAATTCATAGATTTATCGGATATCTATCAGATACTAAGTTAGCTCAGTCGCGGTTAACCAATATTATGGAATGTTACCTACAAGCCATAACATTGGTTAATTGGTTAACCGATCTGTCACCCTAGTTCGAAAACAACCGTGTCGTCCGAATAGGATATATTTAAGGAATATAGACCCCAAGCATTTTACGTCAAAATATTAATGATTTTTTTATGAATATCTTCACTTCTTTTAATTAAATGAATTGTTCTTATAATAATAAGCGTATTTATTCATTACATGCTTCGTATTTTCGTCGATATTATGGATTTTTCTAATCATAAATACGACACGTAAATAGCACGCGCACACTCGGCGATGTCCTATCGCACACTAAAGACACGGCGCCAGTAGCCCGACGTTTTGCGGCACGTGTCACTAATATGAACATTTTACTCGCACGTGGCACATCGTACCGGATGCGAGCGATTAAGAATATCGCGCCCGAGGCAACAGACACAAATATTTATTTTTTAGACTTTTTTAGACCAGTACAAAAAAATTGTGACATGCAGTATTTTATTAAAAGAGTTAAATGAAAAAAAAAAACAAATATTAAATTTGACCCCTGCCGAATATCGAAAGCTATATTTTAAGCATACGACATTAGGGAGTCCTATGTCGCATACCGAAAGCTATATTTTAAGCATACGACATTAGAGAGTCCTATGTTTCCTCTCAGGTAACTGGAGAAGTAACGTAGGAAATTATTCGAGAACCCAAGTTTTAAAATTAGTCTAGCATGATCGACTTGAACAAAATCGATATAGATAACGTCGAGTTAGACCCCTTTAAGTCACTACTTAGACCCACAATTTACAAAAAAATAAAAAGGCCTGTTCAATATGCTGAAATACATATTTAACTAGAATCCTTTCGAACAACCGCAGATCTGTAATTAGTTTTATTCAATTTATTTAATTTTTTTTTTATATATTGGAGTAACTTTCGAAAGTTTATATAAGTCTGGAAATAGGGTCACTTTTGGCGATACATTAAAAATATGACGAAATGGCTCTGTTATTTATTCTTGACATGCTTTTATGACGAAATAAAGAATAGGATCGGGTCCGGCCGGTCGTTTCGAATTTAATTTTCCAAAACCGATCGTCATCTGAGCTTTTTATATAATGTCGTTATGCAGTTTTGTTCAAAATTAATTTGGTTGGGTTTTCTCCACTTTTCTTTTGATTTTATTTTTTCATCATTAAAATAAATCTATAATAAAATATTTAAAGCTATATTATACGTCTACATTCACAGATGTCTACAATAAAAACAGCCCACACACTCCATATATCAATTTTTTCGATAAAATCGGTAACAAGAACTTTTTTACGCGAACAAATGCGATTTAATCCTCAAATCGCAGTCGTTACAAATGCCGTTAGCGTACCTTTAATGTTTATCATTCGCGTATAAATCAAATTTATTTCGGCATTAAAAAGCAAATACAACGTTAGAAAATTGCCAACTAGCTTAGGTTGCATTTCGGCTATTATTGAAACACCGGCCAGATTCTGATAATATTGGAAATTTCAAGTTTCAGCCATGAATAATGTTCTGGAAAGACGGCATTGTTTGCATTTCCAATTAGAGCCAGCTCTTAGACAATGTTTGTTCAATTATAACAGGGCGTGGCTATTCATAGATCCATGATTAATGAAGATGAATAGAAACCGTTTAAAAAAAATAGTCTAAAATATCGAATGGGACACCATACGTGCCACGATCATAAATCACAATCTAAGTATATGGATGCTAAGAAACGCTCGTCATTATTCATTTTTAATATGACATCATTATTTACTGCCGATTTCCAACTAATTTCTATGCCGATCACAATTTTCAGTCATTCGAAAGGAAAGTTGTATTTTTTTTCATTATTATTTCCTTTTCATCACATAAATAACAGACGGCACCTCTTTTACTTTATTTTTTCTTGTCTCAAAGTGAATGAAAAACTCCAGGTCTAAGGCTTTCATGTAAATTAATATCCAAATTGTGCCGACGAGGTTGCGTCGCTTTTCGATCGTCCTTTCTCAATCTGTCGAAATAAAGACGATAAAGCTATTTTATCTGAATCTAATATATTAATTATTTTATCATTTAACTAATAAATACAGTTTTCTTAAGGATTGATTGTAAATTTAATCATAAGATACTTAAAAAATGATCTTACTATCATAGTTACTTATAACAATAATATTACATTTTATTTATTTATATTAGGAGGACACACATTTTTTTTTCATAAATGT
>JAGXCT010034159.1:0-26167 GCA_022495035.1 Philopotamus ludificatus
CGCGTAACGCACCGTACAATATTTAAATGATGCAATCGGGACTAACGTGACATTAGGCCCGACTGCAACAATACATTAAATTAATACAATTCAAATATACAATTATAATATTAAATATATTAAACTAAAAACTATGATAACCACCACAAAAAACTATTTAATAAAGTTATTTTGTTATTAAATCAAAAGTATTTAATTATTTACGGAATAAAATTTTTGAATATATATGATTTATGACGAAATCAGTTTTTTATACGGTTTTTTCTGGAAAGCATCGATCATGTAAAAAGAGAGTGTGTGTATTAGAAAAATTCAAGTTCGTTTTTCAAAATTGTAGCAATATTTCGTATTCTTCAAGTTCTGTTTTAAAATTTGAGATACAAATCAACAGTTCAAAGTTAAATAGCGCCAAATGACGTATTGACATTTGGTGATGCCATTGGGCAAAAAAATCTAGGGTCTAACTGGTTAACCGATCCGCCACGACGGCTCGAACCGACCCCTTCATCCGAAAGGAGTCTTTTTATAATGGAAAATAGACCCCAAACATTTCAAGATCATGAAATATGAATCAATATCTTGACTTTTTTTAAAAAAATGGATTATTCTAAGAATAAGAATACCGTTTTTTCCCGAAAATAAGCCCTATCGTGATTTTCAGGATTTTTAGTAATATTATTCCTCAGCCGAAAATAAGCCCTAGTTAAAATAATGTGAAAAATGTACGTGGAAATTTTGGGAAGCCAGGCCTACAAGAAGTTGTGAATTGGGTGAAGAATTCATGGGATAATATAACTGACAGTTGTGTCAAAAAAGAAAGTAAGACAGTGTCTTATATTCGGATAAAGACGGTAGTTATTCATGATACGCTTCAAAATTTGGTCGATATTTTGGATTTTTCTCCTAATCAATATGACAGCACATATCACTCGCCCGTTATACTCGCACTCGGCACATCGTACCTGATGCGAGCGAGAAAAAACATTGTGTCCGTGGCTACAGCAACGAATATTGTTTTATTTTTTTTCTTTTATAGACAAATACAAAAAGTTGTGACATGTATTGAATTTATATTAAATGAGTTATTCGAGAAAAATCAAAAACTTGGGATAGCCAAATAGACAAAATCGTCACACCTAGATGAACAGAATTGAACAAAAATGTCACAGGGCCTATGTCATCGGATATTGACCATTGGCATAAGTATGGCACACGTGGTCAGCCATCGGACTGTAGAGTGTTGATATGTCCGGCTTTCTATTTGATAAAGGATAAGTTTAAAATAATGGTAGATAATATATTATAGAAGCGCTATTCGCGTTGCAAATAGATTTCACACGTAACGTTTCTAGAGATTATTTGTAAAAGAAATTCTGTATTATTAGATTTTTTTCAAGATTATAGTTTTAAATATGACACAAATAAAACGAAGGAGATACGTAGTTTGACAAACATATGCATGAAGCAAAGTATCCCCATGTATGGTCAGTAGTTTTACATACTGGCAACACCAGATTTGTTTGCCAGGCCCGGGCTGTCAAAGCCGACTGCGGGCCGCTATCGCCGTCGGTAGCTATGACGTCGGCGCTGTATTTGGAGCACTACCTAGACAGTCTGCAGCACCTGCCCGTGGAGCTGCAGCGCAACTTCAAGCTGATGCGTGATCTCGACAACCGGGCCCATACGCTCATGAGGAAGATTGATCTCATGTCCGACGACCTACTATCGCACATTGTCGGTCTGGAGCCCGAAGATATCAAGGAGAAGATCGAGACTATTCAGCTATCTTTCAACAAGGCCAAGGAATATGGCGACGATAAGGTGCAGCTTGCAATACAGACCTATGAGTTGGTGGACAAACACATACGCCGCCTCGATTCTGATCTGACTCGCTTCGAGGCCGAAATTCAGGACAAGGCCGTAAACTCCAGGGCTGCACAGCAGGCCGCCAAAGATCAGGAGACGCCCGCTCCGACTACCAAGAAAGGCCGCAAAAAGACAAACAAAGCCGATAAAGCCGCCGCCACCCCCGGTAAAAAGAAGCGTTCGGGAGCGTCCAGCGAGGATGAAGCGGCCGCTGCTCTACGCACGTCGGCCACCAAGAAGAAGCAGCAACGCAAGCTCGGCACCGGCACGCAAGCCGTGAAAGATCCGGACGACGGAGCCGATTCGTCCTCTGCGGCTGGTATAGCGCATCCTAGCGACGTCCTCGACATGCCCGTTGATCCCAACGAGCCGACTTACTGCTTATGCCACCAAGTATCTTACGGAGAAATGATTGGATGCGATAACCCTGATTGTCCAATTGAATGGTTCCATTTTGCATGCGTCGGTCTTATCACCAAACCGAAGGGAAAATGGTATTGCCCCAAATGTTCACAAGATCGAAAAAGAAAATAAATGACAACGGTAAGATTAAAAGATTTTTTTTATTTCGAATAACAATATTAATATTTTAATTATGATTCAAATCGATACACTCCTACATATGTTTAATTTAATTAAGAAATCGACTTAAAGAATACTCTTTTAGAATTATCAAAATATTATTTTAATTATAGTTAATGCCATTTTAAAAAAAAAAAATAATTGCATATTAGATATGCAAAAAAAAATATTTTTCATGATTTTTTTAAAATAATTGGGTAATTGAGAATTATAATCATCCTAAAATAATCATGGAATTAAAATATAGTATCCAAATTTAATATAAACTATAATATTTAATTGAGAGTATTATTGTTGCCAGGATTTTTTTAAATGAATCAAGTGTAAATATTTTTTTTTGTTCCGACAATTCACTTAATCTGTGAAGTAAATTGCTTAAAATATCAATGATTATATAAGTAAAATGAAAAAATAATATTTAGATTCATCTGTGTATTTTAAAAAATAAACAAATCGTATAATTTTTATTTGAATATATCCAAGACGTATATGCATTTAAATGTATCATCATTCAAATTGTCTGTTAAAATTAAGACTGTTTAAATATTAGATAGTATAATTATAATTAATACGAGTATATTATTTGTTTACAAGATTTTACATAATTAAGGTAAAAATAAGCGAATATCCGGATAGAATTGTGAAATGATTGTAAATAATTAATATATTATATTATTTTTAAGCGTAACGATAAGTTTTAATCCATGTCGGTTAAATTTTGTTATAAATAAAGATTTTAACGGTTGAAATGTTATTTTATTTCGTTCCTCTTCTATCCCGTATTCTATAAATCTGAAAAAAATATATATTCCATGTGGTTTTTGATCGAATCTCGTACTAGCAATTGCTTTCTGCACGGAGTGTACTTACATGTAGATAAAATTGTTATTGAATGGATAAAAAAATAATTTACAAGGTTAATAATAAAAAAAAAACATGTTTATTTACGTTTTTTTTTATAATTTGATGGTACAAAGTAGTTCCTGCAATTTATTTCCACTCTTAATGCGTAGTGTTTGTTAATTGTTGATAATTCTCCTGACCCAATTCACATTCGAGCATCTTCCGGTTACATATCATTGACTTTAATCATCTGAAACACTAACCGAGCACAAGTTCCGAGTGCAGAGTCAAAATCCGTGACAGGAAGGAATCGCTAACATGCGCGGATGACTTGCAGTGACCTTGAATCCCCTCGTGCACTTGATTAGTCCACGTCGATGGATGGGTTTCCTGTTCCCAAGCGAAGACTGCTCACCAGTAATCGGTGTAAAAAGCAAGGAGTGCTTCAAAACTGTACCCATAATTAGTAAGTTGCTGCAGTTGCATGGCCAGGCCAGGTCTGTGCAGTCTGCGGCCCGCGGCTACTGCCCGACCTCCTTGTGGCACTGTTCTTAGAAATAATGTCGATCAGGGCTCACCAACCATCGATATAATCAATTCGTCACATCTATTGTATGTTATCAACGAGGTCGGCGTGAAAAAGGACGCATAGACGAAAGACCCCGTCCTGTGGTTAGCAATTTTCCAAGAATGCCCAGCAAGTTGCCTTGCGACGATAAGAAATGTTAGGAATTACTAAAAAAAACGACTAAATATATATTAAATAGGTTCAGTTCAATAGTATATCTTAACCCTTTCCACTCTGTCCATTTTTAGTCGAATCGGTGAGTTACTCTCATTATATTTTTTTTAATAAATTTATTACAAGAGATATTCATTGGGAGAATAAATTAGAAGCATCTATAGGATTTGATCTGATGTCCGATTCAATAAAAAACTTAGTTCAAGTCGTTCGATAAAAACTCTTTTGGGCCAATACGTCTGGCCCACGTGGAAAATGTTCTAGTCCGTCATCTAGATTGATTTACTAGAAAAAATAGTTTAGAGTTAATTTAATCCATTTTTGAACGATTTCTTATGTACACCTAACCCTCAAAAAATACATGGAACTCTAACAAAATATAGAAAAAAGCTCTATTCTTATCAACCTTCTTAAACTTATCTTGAAACTTATGTTTAAATTCATCATCATAGGCGCAACAGCTTTATTGTAGAGCCCTGGCATCATCCAACACCCTTCTCTATTTTATCCGGTCTGCCTCCACGTCAATCCATCCTCCGGTAAGTTTCAATGTAGCAGTGTCACTCTGTACACAGTCTAAACACCTCAGCCTTGGTCTTCCTTTACTCCAAGGACAGGACGGCTTGTTAACCGTTAGTTTTTTCGGCAGCTGACTTACCCGCATCCTTGACACGTGACCGACCCACTGGAGTCTGGTCACTTTGACAACAGTGGTGACCGGTATATCCTTGTATAGTCGGTACAGCTCTTCGTTTCTCGGACACGTGAATCCCCATCGTCGAATACGGCTCCAAATATTCGTCTCGGAATGTTACTCTCCAGGATATCCAGTTGTCGCTCATCTTGTTTTATCAAAGACCCTTATGTTAGGACGGACCCGATGAAGGTCTTGTAGAGCTTGACTTTGTTCTTCTTTTAGAGGAATTTAGACCGAAGATGATGTTGAAGTTCAAAGTAGCACCGGTTTGCCAGGATGGTACTTCTTCGTACTTCCAAATTGGTTTAATTATTTATTGTAATAAGTGAGTCGAGATATGTTAATTCCTGGACGGCCCGGAATCAGTACTCTTGGACTCTCAGGGTTTAAAGGATTCGTCCTTAGAGGATATGGGTATGTATTTTGTCTTAGTCTCGTTGATCCTTAGCCGCTCTCATTATTCGCTGGCATGTCTCTGTCAAAAGAAACTGCATCGATTTATTATGAATAGTGTGTATTTAATATAATAATAAGGTTGAGATAATCCCTGATCTAATGGTTAGGTTACCTTATCAATCATTCCAAATCATGTACAGGACTATAGTCCATATTTATAACCTGCAAAGAACTTGGCTAGAACACTCAGTTGATCAGCGACAGTTTCATATCTCATCACCGGATGCATCTGATCCTTTGCTACCTCGAAGCGATTGCTATTTTTTTTCAGATTTGAATAAATAAGTACTGATAGACATTTCCTTCAAGTATACTCTAGTTTTATCGGCAGTATATACCTAATTAGGTGAATGTAAATTTTACCCTTTTTTGGTAAATATCTTATTGATCCTCTCTCATCACCAGACACAAGTTCATCCTTTATTTTGGGATTATGAAGAGACTGCTTTTTTTAAACCCTTCTAGATATCCTTAGCTTGCGCATAAAATTGAATTTTCCTACAGATGTATTACTTAGGGTTCGTACCTTAGGGTGACTATATATTTTCATATCTTCCAGTTTATTGTATTACTATCGATGGTATCGCTATTCTTTGGTATTTTACGCCGTTTTTTTTTTATAGAAAATATTTTATAATATATTTATAGATTTATAGGTATTCCCTCTGATATAGTTTCTGCACTCGATTCCGGTTTTTGCTAAAATCTTGTAGCAAACATAAACTGACCCAGGGTTATTCATATTTCAAGCAAAGTCGTTTATAACGAGTAACAAGAGACTAATGCAATTTGCTCGCGTTAGCCGTTGTCCTGCATAGAAATTTATATTAATGCTTAAAATATTCTCAGCTAATTAATTTTGTACCCCGCATAAAAACATTGATTGTCATAAGAACCACGTAAATTAAAAGAATGAATGAATTTAATTAATGAAGAATTTTAACTGAAATAATATGGCTACTGATTTGATGATTGATTTTATATGCCTGAGATCTTTTCATTGAAACTATGAACTCGTTTAATAGCTTTAAAAAATCATAGATTATCGCTCTATCGTCTTAATATTAATGATAAGTTGTATTTTTCATATGGTTTCTGATTTTATTTGCTTTCAGAGATGTCTTATGATAATCATTCAAGCTGTTCTCTTTAATCTATGTGTCCAAAGAATCATAGATTCTAAGCAAATTGTAGATAGTCGTAATTTGTTTTGTAGTTGCGCACCGTCCATATGGCCAGATTGTGCGGCGCACACAGTGTGCGCCGGACACTTTCGGCGCGCCACTGCCGGCATGCGAATAAATTTGGCAATGGAAAAATGTAGCTAAAGCACGAATTATTAATGAAAATTATAGGTTCTAAATATTCCCATGAATCAAATAAACACATTTCTATTAAGGGCTTTTTTAAAAAAGTACTGGAAATCAGCTTAATATATAATATTAGCAAGTATAATTCAAGTATCATTCATGAATTTTTAAGTTTATTTTGGATGAAAAACATTACAAAAAAGTAAACTTTGACGAACGTGAATTGGCAGTTGTCATACCGGGATGACCATAGCGGGTTTATGAAAACTATCAATCATTTTTTTAATTGTAGCTCCTTTTTTATAACATATACCATTATTTTCTATAGGTTAAGTGCCTCTATTAACAGAATTTGACTTATTACCCACTGAAATGGGACAGGGTCGCTATTTCAGCACTTTATTGAACACAAATCGCCGATCCTGCACTTTCTATGCATAATTTTATTATTCTACACATAATTGTTTACCTGCGTCTTTCTTCTTTACTTCATAATCTGGATCAACATCTCCTTTAAATGCTAAAAATGAATATAAACAAATTGAAATAATTAAAAATACGCTGATTTGGATTACAAATAGTCAACCACAGGGGCGCGCCGTCCATATAGCCAGATTGTGCGGTGCACACAGGCGCCGAGAGACGCCAAGAGGGGGAAAATGGGAAAATATGAACTATTAATTCATTAAATTTTCTTAAAATCGAACAAATTTCCTAATTCTTTTTCACAAAATATGTATTTATTGTAGAATATAGTTCTGCACACAGACGGACGCTGTCGGGGTGCCACTGGTCAACTCTTCTATAGCGCAATAGTCCCTCCTAGAATTCTCTTTCTGTTTAATTCTTTAGCGCTGTTTTTTGCAACACGCTTAATTTTCAAGGTCAAATTACATTTAATCTGTCCACTTTTAGTCGAATTTATGAGATACTCTCATTATATATTTTTTTTACAGATTTATTTAAAGGAGATATTCATTTGAAATATGGGAATGGTAAAATGTTTGTCGTATTTATTACGTTAAATTTACAAAATGCAATTAAAAATACCCAACCTCTATTTTTTAAATCTTATATAGGGCGGGTTTTATAAACGTGGTCCTTATATTGACGCTATAGGAGGATTGACTGTGTGTTAAAAAGAAATAATCGTAAATTAAGTAAATTTTATTGTAAAACATGTTTGGACAACTCTAGTTCTTGAATCGGATGTAGTTTATGAACTATTATGATTGAAAAAACAAATCAAATATATTATGATATAAGATTTCTTCAATTGGTGTATTTTTTTAAGAAGGTTAATTTTATGTTTATTATTTAAATAAAATATATATATTATCTAAAAGGTTTGTGATTGCTGTTGGCGAAAAATGCAAAGAAAGGCCTGTATACGATATATTCTCGAAGATTGCATCAGCTTCTGATCAATTATGAGAAATAATAATTATTGGAGACGTTCATGTCGCCCTTTTTTAATATTTAAAATATGAGCCTTGAAATAATTATCACCTAAGAATATATCTGTAGGAAGTGGTTAATGGTCACAATTAAAAACCTATCCCGAAACATCGCGGTAAGGGAATTACGCGTTGATATATTGCGTTGTGAATATTCGACGCACATTTAGACACGATACGTCATTCAAATTAAATTGTTTTTAAAATAAAATCGAGATAATGCTCTCTTTATTCTCTGCAGTCATTAACATATATATATAAAAGTCTTCGACAATGGTTTTTAATATATAAAATGTTAATAGTATTTCATGAGTAGTTATTGTAGATAGGATATAATGTTACAAACTTTGCAGGTCAATAATCATTCGATTGTGGTATTAATTTAGAGCAATTATATACATATTTATTTGCGTCGGAATATTGGCATTGACGAGCGTCGCGAAATGCGCAAATTCATATTCGAAATGTTTTTGTTTTCATAAAATAAATAAATAAATAAACGGACTGTCAACCGAGGCTGATAGGGTCAAACCGTGTTGTCGGCCGTTTGATTCAAACGTCCATATCAGTTTACTGTGAACGTCTTTGGCGTGAGGACGTATCCTAATATTATCAAAACAATAATTCGCATAATTAATCGTGGGATCGCAATAAATTAATATCAATTATTAAAGTGCATCGTAAAAAATCATAAATCCAAAGCTAGTCGGATCAACGGCTGTTAAGACCAAATTTATTCGCTGCATTTTTTTTTAATATCGATCCGTCATTAATAAGACATAACCTAAAAATGTCGCTGCTGAAGAAAATATGGAAAAACAATTCGAAACACAAAAGTGAGTAGATTTATTTGCAATGATTTATTTTATCGTGTTGCAGATTTCGCTTTGCACAATATGGCAACGCCAACTTGTTCGATATTACTGGTTTTAGCAACAATTTTATTTAATTTTTTTTTTATTATACACATATTAAAATGCATATTTAATGTTATCGAAATTAATATAGCAATTGAAATCGCCGATAAGATAAAAAAATTCGCGTCTATTGATAATCTGAGCACACATTATTTTTATTAATAGATCAGATATGATTACAATCAAACAATTAAACACTGATATTATTATTATTTAAATGCATTTCATAGTTCATTTTTAATATTAATCTGAATGGTTTCATTGCACTCGCGCTATATATTAATATATATATTATGTTCAAATAAATAATTTTATGTCTAGACTGGATATCTTATTAACGATTTAACACAAATAAATTATTTAATAAAACATAGATTATATTAATAAAATGGGAACAATGTGTTTTGCTATGTGGATGGGACGTGTGCTGAATATTTTTATTGGCGGTTTGGTGCTGCAGTCCAGGCTGGTTATTGCATCAGATCTGGGCCCAGCAGCTGATGGAGGGAACCTTCGGTTTGCATCAGAATGCGCTTTTTGTCCAGACGCCAATTACCTTTTCGATACGCTATTATTAACGGAAAAAAAATGCAGAGAAATTTAAAATGCAGTGTGCAAACTGCACCAAGGTGATTGGGCCCTATCTCTCAATATAATTTCATTGTCATAGTAGAGAATATATTTTTTCTCTAAACAATCTACAAGGTACCTTAGTTATTTTAAAAAAAATCTTAATTTTGATCTCTTAAAATTAACCTTTTTTTCGATCTCTGAAGCACTGCTAGAACGCGGAATATTGTATGGGGCTTAACTCCTTCGGCGATCTAGTCTTTGTCTCCTCAATATCGTCAAAACGTTATCCTTTAGAGGCGTTGTTCCAGTTTAAAAAAATATTTCAGTGGCGGCTCGTCAGTAAAATATTTGGGGGTGCTACGGAAGATTAAAAATTACAAAAAAGTATATATCAAAAGTGACATAGTATGGACGGTAGAGGATTGCTCCGAATCGCAGCGCAACACTGCGCCTAGCGACGTAACCCCTACCCCGCTGCCGCCCCGCATCCATCCAATACACGACGCTAGTAGCGCTGAAGAGCAGACAACACTCTTGCTCTACATCGCGTGTCGTATCATTAAATATAAATCATATTTAATTACAGACTTGAGAACGTTACTATTCATAAGCAATCTTTTGTTAAATTTCTGGATATTTTGTTTGATTTCAAGTTAAATTTTAGTTCTCACGTATCGGACTTGTGTATGAGATCATCAAGAATGGTGGGCTTTGTCTTGAAATATTCTCACTACTTATATAGCAGCAGAGGGAAAGTGAATTAATATCTTATATAAAAATATAATAATATGTAATCGCTTCACGATTCAATAAAAATATAGCACCTTTGTTAGAGAAGTACTATGCGATACATTGATTCGGAGCTTGCCCGAATCAGGTTCCATTATATGGGCGCCTTATGATACTTCGAATTCCCTCAGATTAGAAAAAAATACATGAGCGAGTTTGGATTTTACCCCAGTTTATACCCCAGCGTATGGGCACAGGACTGCCTGGGGTATATAACTCTCGAGAAAAGAAGGTTGATCTACTTGGCAAAGCACTACTTCAAGCTGTTGGTTGGCGAAGTACATAACCCCCCGCACTGTGCGAGTTGCCCTTAACCCTTAAGGGAAAATTAATTATTTTAGATTTTTTTTATTTTTTATTGTTATGGACAATATTTATTGTCAATAACAATAAATTAACCAAAAAGCGCTCTCAACAAAATATTACGTTACTAACGTTGACATTTCTATGGGCGCTCATGGAAATATAGACCTTAAAGCGACTGGTTATGGGCGCCACTTCACTGCCATCGAGCTCGTTCGCGTGTGCTTTTTCTTCCGCCAAAAGTGACGACAGGTGCTCTCGGAAACTCTCCGGTTACCAGAGCTATTAATCTGCTCAATCACTTGGCCAACTGTGTAGATATATTAGATGTGAAATATATCCGTTTTGTAGATATTTTACATGAGATTTTATAATTCTTCTCTTTTCTTTATTGTTATATATGTTATTTATAATGTTTTTTATTCGTAATTGGCGACCTAGCTTATTCTGTAATGCCAATCAAGCATTGTCTTTATGAAAAATAAATATAAAAATATATTCTTCTTCAATTCGCTTGGGGGTGCTGCAGCTCCGCAGTGTATACGGACGAGCCGCCCCTGCATATTTCTCATTAATAACATATTCTTTGTTTATATTACTGCTAGAGTTTTGCTTAAAATCGTCGTCGACAAAGAGACGACTGATTAGCTCCATTAGTTCTAATAATACATATATTACGTAATGTATTGATTTATTATTTTGAGCTTACAACAATGGAATACATGCCTATTATCAGGTCTTTTTTGTAATGTAATGCATTGGAACGGATTTCCGGCATCTTTTATCACCTGAATTAAAAAAAAACAACAATTTTATATTTTTTTTATGCATTTTTATATAAGAAACGCTGTTTATGTCAACTTTTTTGCGGCATTTAAAAAAAACCCCTACTATTCTTACCAAATTAATGAAAATCAGCTTTAATTTTTATTCATAGTGGAGCCAAGCAGTTGTCGCACCACTAATTGCTATTTAACCCTTTAACCGCTAGGGAAATTTTCATAATTATGTCTCGTACGCAAACAAATTTGCGAATGCAAAAACGTAGCTAAAACTCGAATTTACTAACGAAATTTAAATGTTTTAGATATTCCCATGAGTCGAATGAACACATTCATAAACAAGTATCTTTTACACAAAGCTTTCAGCATGTGTCGCTAGCGTGTGCAGTGATTTGACAGTTGTCACACAGGGATGACCGTAGTAGTGGTTAAAGGGTTTTAAAAAATAGACCCGAATGTTTTATCTTCCTAATAAAATAAAATAAGATACAGTCGACCCTCCTATAGCGCTTCCGTTTTCTACAAAACGCTAAATTTTCACTATTAATATTTTCCATAGTAAATATATAATTTAAAAATAGAACAAGGTTATTTAAAATATATTATTGGAAAGATCCGCGTCGTTTATCAGACTTCATAATATGGATGGAATATTGATACTGATTGGAATAATTAAATAATCTGATTTGAATTACAAATGGTCAACCCTCGTATAGCGCTTCCTGTTATAGAGCGGTGTGTTCGACAGTCCCTCCTATAATTCTCTTCCTGCTTGATTTTCATGATCAAATTACATTTAATTTAAATTATGCGAATGGAAAAATTTAGTTTAATTAAAAAATGAGTGCCTAGTCTTCTTCTATAAGGTGGGTTTTTATAGCTTGGTCCCTATCTCGGCGCTATAGCAGAGTTGACTGTATTTTCGTTTAACTACATACAAAATAAAATTATAATACTGAAAAAAAGTGTATGTTAACCTTGTTTTTTTTTATTTTTTAATAGAAAATAATCAACTTATTGATAAAAATAATATTTATTGTATTTTTTCGGTTCGTTTTCATTACGGATTAATATCGGCTTATTTCAGTGTTCAAAGAGATTATTTTTGTTTTTTTTTTTAATATTTACCGAACTGAAATAAGTCGATATTGTTTTCGGTTCAGGTTCTCTTTTCGTTCCGATAAAAATAGCGGTTTTTCCAGGTTTCGGTTCGCAAAAATGTAGCTAAAACTTGGAATGGACGTGTCGCTAGCGTGTGCGGTGAATAAGCGGCTGTCACGCCGGCGTGACAATAGCGTTTAAATGGCTAATTAAATGAAGCGGAGTCTGACGAATTATTTTTATTTAAAACAAAATAATGTAAATAATTAATATCATAATATTTGCAAGGAAATGCGGTCATTGCGGACGAAAAACCAGTTCATCTGCAAATAAAAATCAATGGACAATGAATATTTATTTATTTTAAAACCGATTCGAAAAAGTCATTTTTAAGTTAGGAAAGGTGTGACTTTGTTCACCGGTCACGTCCATTTCAATTAAAGCTAATTTTTTGCATGCAAGTTGACTTGCTTGCAGATTCATTGTCCCATTAGTCACAATGGGGTAATGGGTCCGTTCGGTAGTTTCGCTTAATTTATAATTTGAAAAAAATTGCACAGGGCCCACGATCGTCTCCGCTACTCCATTATTAACCTTCACCGTGCCCCGAGAATTATTATGCATTTTTGGCGAAAATCACAATATTATGACAGTCGATCGGAACGATCTGTTATGATGTTTGGCAATGTCACGTGGCTCAATTGACGTGTAGCACGTAATGGCGATGATGTAAACATCATATGAGTTACAATAAATCACAATAAATGCTCAAGATTCAATGCCACGGGACGATGGTAATTCGATCTTCGGCAGATACAATTCGAGCGGCTCGTTCAGCAGGGGACATTTTCAGATAATTGCGCGTAGATTGATACGATCGGATTATACAAGTGTTATTAAAATTGGCGACTAGGCTAGAAAGTGTCTTGTCTCAATTTTTATAATGGCCAGCAGCAAGAAACTAGTCGTGCCTGTCTATCGACCACATAATAGTGCAGCTGCATATTGCAAATGCACACAAGTCGCGAAATTATGACGAGGTGGGACAAAAATTATATGCACGCCGGCTCTAGAGCTTATTTTATTCCACTCTGTACATCTGTCGGGTCTTCGTCCTCGGAAACGGAGGAATAAACTGGTGAAAGGTAAAGGCAATGATTTTGCTATCGTGGAATAATTACTCAATTCACAGTTCTTAACCCTTTGTACGCGGGTAAATTTACAAATCCAAAAATATAGTCAAAACTCGTGTTAACACGTATGAAAAAGAATTAGGACATTTTAATCGAATTTAGAAAGTTTAATGGATTAATATTTAATATTTTTAAATCTTCCGGCGCCTGTGTGCTCCGCACAGTATGGCCATATGGATGGCGCATCCCTGACTGAATAAACACATCCCTGTTCATATAGGTGTGTCCATGGGCGGCTCGTGATTTTAAAATCAGGTGGGGCATGATGAGGTTGAAGTGCCCCCCCTACTTTTTTTTCCAATCGAATTTTAGTGATAATCAATTGATGATATTCAATTCCAGAAAAAAGAAATGCAAAATATAGTCGAAAAACGTTGACGGTGTCGTTTATTTTTCGAATCGAGTGGAAAATAAAGACCAGCGGGGCATATATAGGTCTGCCCCAAATAGAGTTTTACGCAGCAAACGAAAAGCGACCTTCTTTATACGTTGAAAGGGGCTTTTATCTTTACCTTCACTATTACATAGATATGAAATATGTGATTTCACCTTGAAACATTAGCGTTTTGTTGAAAACGGCTATTTTGAAAGAGGCACTATAGCTGCTGCTCTCTATAGCAGGGAGCGTTATATGAGAGTTGACTGTATTAATATTTATGGTGTTCTTGAATCTTAATCTTCACCCATTTAATTTAAACGGATGATTTTCCTCCCTTTTATTCTGGCAATATCCTTAATGATAGATCCCTCGATACGCATGGTGGAAAATTGCGGAAATTTATAACAAACGTTCGACAAAAACCAAGAATCGGATTAAAATGTATCACTGGACCACAATATAAACTCGATAGATCGAGGAAAACTATATATATCATCATCATAGACGCAACAGCCTTATTTTAGAGCCCTGGTCTCATCCTTCAATGATGCAGTTTCCCTCTGTACACAATCCAACCATCTCAGCCTTGGTCTTCCTTTTGTCCGGGGACAGGAAGGCTTGTTAACCATAAGCGATTTCTGGCTTATGGTAACTGGCACCATTTTTAATACATCAGTGCAGCTTCTTGTCTATGCGGACGACATAGACATTGTGGGCAGATCTCGGGCTGCTCTCAAGGATGTTCTTCATTTCGTGACGTGAAACCGAAGCTCACTGCAAGTTATATGCGAATCGGGTGTGGAGTCGCTCCCAATCTTGCGGAGTCCTCTTCTCCCCTGGCTCATCAACAAGTCGACCCCGTATGGGGTGAGTTTGGCGTGGCTGAGGATAACATATTTACCTTCTTGTTTCCCCCCGAAGCTCACTGCAAGTGTATATGCGAATCGGGTGTGGAGTCGCTCCCAATCTTGCGAGTCCTCTTCTCCCCTGGCTCATCACCAAGTCGACCCCCGTATGGGGTGAGTTTGGCGTGGCTGAGGATAACATATTTACTGCTCTCAAGGATGCATACCAGCAAATAATGAGAGCGGCAATTGGCATGGGACTAAGGATTAACGAATCCAAGACAAAATACATGCACATAAGCTAAGGACCAACCCTTGAACCCCTGAGAGTCGAAGAGTACAGTTTCAAGGCCGTCCAGGAATTCCCATATCTCGGCTAACTTACTACAAAAAGCAATGAAAACCAATTTGGAAGTACGAAGAAGAACCATGCTAGCAAACCGGTGCTACTTTGGATTTCAAGAGCATCTACAGTCGAGATTCCTCTCAAAAAAGACTTAAGTCAAGCTCTACAAGACTCTCATCAGGCCCGTCCTAACATACGGATCTGAATGTTGGGCTTTAACAAAACAAGATGAGTGTCAACTGGAGAGGAGAATTCTGAGACGAATGTTTGGAGTTGTATACGAAAACTAGGAATGGTCTATCCGAAGCATCGAGGACCTGTACCGACTTTACAAGGATATACCGGTCACAGCTGTCGTCGGAGTGGCCAGAATCCGATGGGCTGGTCACGTGTCAAGGATGCGCAGCAGTCAGCCTCTGAAAAGGCTTGTGGCTAAAAACTATATATATATATAAGAACGACAAGATTAATTTAAATTGTACTTATGGCTGTTTGGCTATAAAAAAATAAGTCAAGATTCTATTGTTAACCTATTGTTTAACTTTAGTCCAGAACTTAAAATAATGTTTAACTCACTGAAGAACTAATCAACATTCTCTACAGTTTTAGAATAGTACAATACAGTACACCAATCCCTCGATTTACGTATTCATACTTCTGAACATTCTAATAAGCATTTATTTTTTTCTGAGAATTTTTTTTGGACTTTCGTCCAGGAATCGTAGTTCCACTTTTCGTCCTTGCAAAGTTGAAAAGTTTTTCTCGATGATGAGGTAATACGATAGCTTATTTCTAAACTCTCGGCAAACTCCAATGTTAAGTTATAAATTTATCTATTTGACTTGACAATGAAAGTCTTGATTACTTTATAATTGATCCTGGTACCAAAACTCGTCTTCCAATTCCTTCCAATGTCCAAATATAATCTTTTTTTTTAATAATTCAATGCGATGATAATGAAAAATATTTTTTTTCCCAATTTTTCAGATGTCCTTATTGATAATGAATGTATTGCGATAAGTCGATATTTGAACTTTGATTGCTGGTACAAATTTTGATGTGTTTTCTCAATGGCGATAACACAACAAGAACTTTTGTGACGCAATTAAACACGAAAATGCTATATTAATATCTAGATAAAACCGTCTGTATATTTTTCTTAATTATATGAAAACTCTTAACACTACAAATTCCAAACATGCCAGGGGTGTTCGATTTATTAATTAGATTATGCCATTAATCGATTAGATCAACGGTTGTTGATTTCAAATATTATTATTATATATTATCGTGTCTTTTTTTAATTGAATATAAAATTGATTGGATTGTATGCAAATTTTGTGAATTTTGTAGCGAGATTACACGTATCAGCAGTGCCAAAAATACGTGCCGTTTTTTGTATTAGTTTTTTAGATGCAATAATAAAAAAACGACATATTTTTAACCGACTATATATTCTTCCTCTGGATCTATTACAGTTTGTTATCTGTTTAACCTAGCCATGCCTATTTGGGACCCCAAGTTCTTTTATTTTTCTCGAATAACTCTTTTAATATAAATTTACATGTCACAAACTTTTGGTATTTGTCTAAAAAAGTCTAAGACCCTACATATTTTGATGGATGTAGTAAAAAACTGTTCTAACTCGGACTTCACTTGGAGTTTTTGAATTTCGCGCATAATACAGGTTTTCACTTCAAATTCACCCTTTTGCATTTCAAATTAATCCTTTTACCAAATTAAACTAACCATTTTGCATTTCAAAAAAACTCTTTTGCATTTCAAATTAACCCTAATTTAAAGGAAAAAAGTTTAAGCAGAGCTTCAAAATGATATTTTTTCGTTACGGTTCATTTTAAAAAAATATATCGGTTCAGTTCCGGCATTTTTGGTTTTCTGTTCAGCTCCAAGTATTTTTTTACGAGAATAAGATTGCGTCGACCCGCGTATATAAACGTGAACCGAACCGAAATAAACCGATATTTTTTTCGGTTCAGCTCCGATTTTCGTTCCGATAAAAATAACATATTTTCCGGTTTTCGGTTTAGTTACATTTTTATTACATTTTTTTTGATTTGATATACTTATCGTTGACGTATCTTGACATTGATAGCCGTATTGGATACTTACATTATCGTCAGCTGTCTAAAATGTCTCACGATTAAATGATTTTGTACTAGTGGAAAATGTGGAAAGAATTTTTGGTCAAAAACATCGTAGTTATGATGCCTCAGCCCTCGTATTCGGCGATCACGGAAAAAAAACTATAAAAAACGACGTTTTGCTAACATTGAGGGAATAAAGGCAAAATTGCTGAAGAAGCTATTCGTCATATAGAAAATTATTAATAACATCCAGAAGTGAATGAATTTTAGATACAAACCATTGTGTAATAAAATACAGAATTTACATAACATTGAATTAAATATGCGTATAACAAAAGGTTTCATACCACTGGTGCAATGCTTATTAACGTTACACAATTTTTTTCGAATAAATTATTATTTCGAGTATGGTTACATTTATTAGCAATTCTCGCTGTTATCATGAATAATGATATACGGTCAACCCTGCTATAGCGCTGAGATAAGGACCACGCTATAAAATCACGCCCTATAGAAGACTATGCACCCATACAAAATTTAGAGTGAGATTTTTTTATTTTAAAAAGTAAATGCATATTATATTAAGATAGCAATTAATACATCAATTTTTTTTTCATCCACAAATTTCGAATGATCTTGTTCTATTTTTGGTCTGTTCACTCGCACATGTTATATTTTGTTGTCAACCAAAGGGCATTGACCTTAATTTTACGGGGCAATGAATTACGAAATATGTAATTTGACGTTAGAAACGTCGCTTTAGAAGCAACCAGTATAGGAGGGACTGTCGCACGCTTCATAGAAAATCGTTCTATAGCAGAGAGCGCTATTGAAGGTCTGGCTGTATTGTTTTTTTAGCAATTAAAGACCAAATATAAATTAATAAAAATATATTATAGATGGATTAATGAGTTGTCGGTATTATGCATATATTTTAACAATGAAATAAAAAAATATTAGCGCAGGTTCCATACCACTGGTTTTGATACGACAACGTCATATATAGTCATTATTTCGAATTAAAATAAATAAAGAGCGATGCCCTAGATTTGTAAAGACGCTGAATCGATTATCATAATTTGTTGGATCAAGGATTCGACATTTTAACACTTTCATATTGAATGTGCCCGTTTTTAAAATGGCGAAATGCAAATTTGCCCGGCTGCGCCCGATCATTACCCACGTCGAGTAATTGTTCTTATGATTGCTGGTAAGTTGATCCGCCATCACCTGCAGTTATTGGGTCACTCGCTTTACTTGGCGTATTAATATTTATCGTCCGTCTAATAACAATTAATGGAGGATATTAAAAAAAAAGAATTGAAAGAAATGAGACGAGTAATACAGAAAAATGACAAATTTAAAAGCGAAATCATATCTCTTTGAACTACTTCCCTACATTGGCGCCCGTCCATATGTCCAGGTGTCCAGGTTGTGCGGCGCACACAGGCGCCAGAAGATTAGGCGCGCTAAGCTAACCTTCTTAACATCAAATAAATTACAATAAATAAATGTCCTAATTCTTTTTCAACAAATATTTTTTTTTGAAGAGGGGGGATATAGGAGCTCGAAAGTAACGTTCTGCACACAGACGGATATTGTCGGCGGACCACTATAAGAAGTTCATCCCTGACTCTCGTTAAAACGATATATTTTTCTCTAAACTTAAAATACATCCGATTCCAGTAGCGCGCCGACAGTATCCGCCGCCTGTGTGCAGAACTTCAATTATCGCCCCTGTACGTCCGGTGTGCTTGAAAATACGAACTACGAACAATCACTCATATATTAAAAAATGTAATGTATTATTTTATATTTTGAATTTTTTCCCATTTGACGCCCAAATATTTTTTTGCGCATGTGTGCGCCGCTCAACTTTACCATATGGACGGCGCGCCTCTGACCGATTATCATTTTACACGGTTTTGAATAACGTGTCGGACGTAAAAAATGATGGAAATAATATATTTTAGATTTTTGCTTAGTGTTAAATTCATAAATTATTTGCGCGGTAGATACGTTCCATGAAAAACCGCACTAAAAAAGACATGCGCTCATACAAAAAGTAGGGTTGCGTTCCAAAATCTCTCGGCGGATCATTATTACCTTTAATAATGGCCACAGTAATTTTCTTTAAGGTTTTTAGGTTGTGTTTTTAAATTTTTGCATGCTGAAAAAAAACGAATTTCAAAAAGATACTCTTTTGTTTTATTTAACGTGATTTTACAAATCGCGTAAACAACCCTTCATATCAAGGGATGGATGCAGTGGTGGGCCGATAGTGTCCGACGCTTGTGTGCCGAACACATTTAATTGGGGCCCCTATATCTCCCCTCTACAATATAAAAGTAATTTTATGAAAAACAATTTTATTCGATTTTAAGAAATTTTACAGAATTATTATTAATTTTTCCCCTATTGGTGCCTTTTATGACAACCTTGTTTTCCGACGTCTGTGTGCTCCGCACAATCTGGACATATGGTGGTTTTAAATCAATCAAAGATCTAAAAATTGTATAAAAATGCTCATAGAAAATGAATAAATAAATTTAGCTTTAAAAAGGTAAAAAAACAGAGCCTAGAAAAGATGAAGTTTTTTTAATAGAATGCTCAGTTGTCACACCGGCGTGACTATGGCATTTAAAGGGCTAAATTGATACATTTTTCTATGTTAAATTAAAATACAAATAAATTTCTTCTTTATTAATATGTATAAATAAAAATAATTTATTCTAAAAAATATTCATGTACCTTATTTATTTTGCATGGAAAATTTTAGAACGTATCCACCGTGTAACGGAGAGAATCGGGTGTAATTACATCTATGTATTTAACAAATCCTTAACAGCTCTCTCCTTCACCAACCTCCGGCAGCCAAAATAAAAAAGCAGCATCTTAGTAATAGCACAAGGAATCTCTATTAAGAACAAACCCGTCCACTCTGTAAAGCACCGAATATCCAATGTAATTTCTAATCAGATGAAAAGATCCATTTTTAGAAATTAGTACAGAAAGTTAAATAAAACCATAAAAATTATCTATAATAATCAATCAATCAAATAATTATATTTTCAATATAATGTGAATCGTTAATATGTCATATCGCTCATCGATAAGTGTGTGTCGAGATGAACTTTTTATACAAGTAGTCAAGTCGTTATTTTTATACCTTAAAAGGATATGTCCATATATCTTCTTACAGCTGTCCAAACTGGATTCTTTTAATGTCTGACGACTTGGAAAAAAAAAACGTTTAACTGAAATCAAATATGGTTGAAATATCACCGGAATATATGCATAATATAACTTTAATCCCCATCGATATATTTATCAATGACATACGCATTAATAGCGATTATTTGTTTACACGATAATTAGCTATATCAGCATATATTTCATATAAAAAATGAGATTTGTTTCGTCGGTGCTGATCGGTGTCTGGTATTGCATAAACATTTTTAGTTATCGCACGAGACGTGTTGATTATAATTATGTGTGTCACGGTATACTTATGCGTGTGCTTATCATTGTGTACATTTTTTTACAGAATTGTGCGAAGACTGGCCTTCCGCTAAGGGATTGGGCTCGCAATTGTCATTGACGGCGTCTGCAGAGCCATCCGAGAGGAAGTTTACGTTGAAATACGTGGGAGTTGTGCCGGTGGAGAGGGCGTGTTCGGCTCCGGCCACCGCCGCCGCTATAGCAAACGCCGTCTCTCAATCCAAAGGTATACATAAAACAACGAATACATACACAAATATCGATCAGCATTTTGATTTGGGTTTATTTTTCAGCTGGTAGAAGGAAATTGCAACGCGTGGATGTTACCGTATCGCCGAGAGGCATCGCCGTCGACGATGCAACCACCAACGAAAAGCTATTTGACGTATCAATATATCGGTATGTAAATATACGAGCATATAATTTAATATAAATGATGCATATTTAAATATTGATTGAATATTTAGGATATCGTATTGCTCGGCCGACGCCGCACACAGCCAGGTGTTTGCGTTTATCGCCTCGGGACCAAACGACATATTGGAATGTCATGCGTTCTTATGTCCGAAAAGAAAATTAGCGAGAGCGGCGACTCTTGCAGCCGCACAAAGCTTCAATACGGCTTATCAAGTACGCTCAATATAATCATTGCGTTAAATTAACACATCAAATTGATTTATTCGTAACGTTTCTGTTTCAGTTATGGCAATCTACTAACGAGAAGAGATTAGTGTTGGCCGAGCGTACCAAAAATAGGAGAGCCAGCTCTCCATTGCCCATGAAAGCTAAGGCCCTGATTGACTTACCCATATACGAATTACCTACGTCCAGCTCATGGGTAAATATATATATCATATCATCATTTGCCTTACCAAACTCTCGCATGGTAGTCGAGGCCAAAGGAACCTAAGTCCCACACCTAACGTGAGGGCTCCCCTTTCGTGTCCTTACCGCGGGGACCCGAGCCGTCTTGGTATGCGGTTTTATGTAAAGAGTTTCCCTATATATATATATGTATATATGTAGGATAATGCCTACAGGTTGAAATCAGAAGCCCGGCTCCAGCGAAAAGTACCTCGAGAAATCGCCCGGACTGTAACGTGTTAAGGGCGGAAGGCATAACGCATGACCGACCCAAACCTTAGTCCAACGTACTCAATATTATTAAATAAAAGTAAACCGTTATTCGGTTTCCGCACATCCCTTTCTGGCCAACCCCTAGCAAACTTCACCTTGGCAACACTGATACTTAAAACTAACTATCCTACATATATATCATTTTTTCATCATTTGCCAGTCACGAGGCTCTCACTTGCTGAGGGCATGGACCTAACCAGACTTTCGCATGGTAGTCGAGGCCATAGGAACCTGAGTCTCAAACAATGATGTGAAGGATCCTCTTTTGTATCCATACAGCGGTTTTTTGTAAAGAGTTTATATAGAAAACCTCAATATGAAGATCGTTAATCGATTTATGCTCTCTATTCCTCATTACTAGGTATCTCTAATTTGGAAAGGTCTGTATCATTATGAAAGGATTGCTATTACGCAACAAGGTTAATGCCAGCAGTGGCTCATCACGCCGGAACCCTTAGAGAAGAGGAAAGCGAATACCAAGACAAATTACCTCCTATTTGCATGGATATAGTAAAGAGTGGAAAATCCGATACCAGCAATGGCCAAGAGAATAAAACTTCCAAAACACATACCAAGACGGGTTGGGTCTCTGCTATATGGACACAAATGACGAATCCTCGCATCACATATGAGATTCAGGTTCCTTTGGTCTCGACTACCATTCGAGAGTCTAGTAAGGTCCATACGCTTAGCGAATGAGTGTCTCGTGGTTGGCAAATGATGACGACGATGATATATACGTTTATATATAATTCAAACTAAATGTATCGATATCGCTGTTTAATATAGAATTTTATATTCCAGGTATCGTTCGACGACGAGACAGCCGGTAGCATGTGGGACGACACAACGGCTTCACGATTACTGCGTCCCGTTTTAAGCTAAATCATTGATCATATTGTTACATACATAGATAAGATATTCTGTGGGAATACAATCTCGCAGTATTATTGTTAACATCAATACTCATATTATAATTTATGTTAATATTCCGTAGATCTCCGGTATGCCATTGTCATTTTCATATTATAATTTTATGGATTGTTGTTGATTTTGTAGATTCACATTCGTGACACATGTAACGTTGAAGCGTATAATTTATCAATACCGAGCGATTTTGGTATCAAAATATTGATTAACAAATTATTGTGATATTAATTTATAAATATTGTGATCTTTTGCAAATATTTATTTTTTCTAAATTGTATTCTTGTTTGAAAAATTGTAATGACACTTAATTTTTATTGGAGAATTGTATTTAATAGGCGTACTAATATATTTTAATATATTTCTACACATTTGTGTACTGATGTTCTTGAAAAAAGGTGATATTTTAATTATAAAAAATCATTAAATTCAATATAATACTCTTGAGAGATGATTTATATTGTTTTTTTTTTAATATTTTAAAATCTGGCGTATTAAAGGTTCCATGAATATATAAATCTTGCTTTAGTCGTAATAAAACTTAATGAGGTTATTTCTATAAGAATTCTGAGTTTTTTCATGTTGTAAATACATATTACTTATGATTTGTATATACATACATAAATTCTAGTGAAGTAAGAATAATTATATATTATTTAAGCATGTTGTAAATGAAGATAATATCAAAACAATGGTGCATTTCGTACATATTCTAATTAAAATAAATAATGGTTATCCATATGTGTTTTCAACTACATCTTTATTGAGAAATATCACATATTTTATTATAATATAAGAATTGTACATGAAATAATAGAAATGTAGCGGTCCATATGTAACGTTACATTGAAAATAAATATTGTATTTTATACTAAATCACGTATTTGATTTAAAATTCTTACAATTATATTGCTTCTAGATAAATAACATAAATAATGAGATTAATTGTACGCCTCGACAATTGTTTATCCTTGTTTGCTCTGAACGGCCGATATGCATTGGTCAAATTTAGTTTTATATTGGAAAGGCAACTCTCCCGAACATCCGAATCCTCCTTTTTTGTGGATCGCCATATGATCATAGCAGTTAATAGCACCATCTCCGTTACAATCCTGTGAATAATATCAATATTCAACATAAATATCCATCTATCGTTTTGTATTTGACTGAATTATATGATTTACCTGTCCAAATTTGGCCATGTATCCTTGTACCGTTCTGCCAGCGCACGATGGGTCGGTAACGCAGTTAGAATATGCTATAAAAAACATGTATTGTTACTGATGTCTTAATGATAATTGTGGATCTGAATAAGGACAATGATTTACCGTCGGTTGCATCGGGAGCTTGTCCGTTAAGAGTCGGTTTACCGGCATCGGCCCAGTATGCCCAAGTAATTTTGAATAGTCCGCATACGTCTCCTTCGCAGCGAAGGTCCAGATTGCAATCCGATATAGCTTGGCAAATGCATCCAAGACAAACGTCCGTGACTGGTGGATTATTTTGTGCTAAAATGAATAAAATGAATAATAAAATTATTATAATTATTGGGTTGCAAATCTTTTTTCTCGGAATTAATGTGGATATCATCTGTTCTTATATTATAAAGGATAGTCCCTTTTTACTTTCTACACAATTTTAGTCTAGCCAGTGTTCAGTAGAGAGGCACTATGTTCAGTGGCGGATTTAGAACTTTAGAGGCCCCAGGAGCAATCCAATCTTGAGGCCCCACCCCTCAAAATAATTTTACCACCTCTACACCCTGTAATATGCATTCTACGCGCACTTTTAATAATCAATTTGCAATGTTTTGCATAATACATAATTAATTTCACATCAGTTTAAATATTCAGATAGAAAGAAAAATAAAATTAGACTTTTTAATTTTTTTTGCGTTATTCTCTTCTTTTTTTTATTAGCTTCTCGATGATCAATATTAGTGATCTCGATGTTACAAATATTTATTATTTTGAGAAAAAATCAGGGGCCCCCTGCAGGGCTGTATGCCGAGGTATGGATCATGATCTGCGGAATAGTCGGTGCATATGATTCGAAATATGACCGTTATAGTAACCATCTGAAAAACATGCCAATTAAATTTAGGGAATACTGCTAAATTATTAATTATTTTTGTTATAAAAAAAAAAAAAAAACATTTTGAGGGCTGAAGCTTGAGACCCCCTGAATTAATGAGGCCCCAAGTGCACGCCTTATGCGTCTAATGGAAAATCCGTCCCTGTCTATATTTTTCAAAATGTCGGTCGATTAAGTGCATTTACGTCATTGTCTACTGTATCAATTCCGTATCCAGTTAAGGGTCCACCTCCTCGTGGTACTGGATGTGAGTACGGCACCCGAGCTGTCAGGGGCCACTCTGGAGCACCTGGCTCCGGGAAGCACCCGCTGAGCTGATGTGCCGGGCTGGTCACTGCGGCTCGTGGTTTCCGGAAGCTTACGGATTCTTTCAACGGGGATCCTACGTCTTCAGATGTTGAGTGTCGGTGGGCGTTTCCAAGCGGGTGATTCTGGGATCTACCACCCGTAGAGGAAGTGCAATAGATCTCTCCAGTCAGCCCCCGAGTTCAGACGATGAAAGGGCATGCTAAGTCTGATGCACAATGCAATGTTGACAGCAGGGCACGGCGGTTGAGCGTGGAACATCTTTAGTATATACTAAACCCTTGCGGTGATTGACCGGGGAACTGGAGTCAGCGGGGCTTTCCCCCCAGATGGATAAGCGGCACAATAACGGTGACTGTAGTGCTTGTGGAATCGGCTAGGGTCTGCTATCCCTAGCCGATTCCACAAGTCTGATCTTATGGCTTGACTTTATCAGCCAAAAACATTTGCGATGTGTGTGAAGAAGATACCCCGTAAGTTCGACAGAGATATGGGGATTTACATTGACTGATAAACCACGGATTAGGCGGACTTCAGAAGTCTGATGACGATAGGTTAAAAGTCATAATTGACATTGGTCCATGTCAAAACACCAGGGAGATCGCGATGAAGATGCGAGTCAATCCATCAAACGTATTGAGACATTTACATCGTAAAGGGATAGGGTTTGGGGGTACGTTTGGATTCCTCGCAACCTGTTGCAACACTTGTTTCAACACGGTTTAAGAGCAAGACCCTTTTTGCATCGATGGATGACAGTGAGAAATGGGTAGTGTTTGGGGTATACGTGGACAAGCCCTATAAAAAAAGTAATCCTTTGTATTTGCTGGGATTGCAAGGGTTTTTGGGTATTTCGAACTTTTAGTACGCAACCAAACAACTACAGCGGAAAGGACAATTAACAGAATTAAACATC